>CM075620.1:0-42266 GCA_037962945.1 Sarcoramphus papa | reverse complement strand
CCACAGTCCCCTATAGGGGGCTGTGGCCCCCTAGATCCCCCCCCATGGGCTCCCACAGCCCCCTATAGACGCCCTGTAGGCCGCTATATCCCACGCCAAGTTTCTATACATCCCTATAGATTTCATATGGATTTCCCTATAGATTTTTATATTTAAAGTTAGTACAGGCTTTCATTTGCTCCTGGAGACCTCCTATAGGCTCCTAGATCCCTTCATATGCCCCTATAGACCCTCATAGGCCCCTATAGGCTCTCTACAGATGCTCTCTATCCCCTCAGAGAGCCCTATAGAAGCGTCCTATATCCTGTCATAGCCTTCTATATATTTCTATAGAACTCCTAACAGCTCTATGTATGTTTATGTTCTCTCATACAGCTCTATAGATTTCTACCAGTTTTCTATAAGCTTTCATACACTGCTATACACTTCCATAGCATTCGTAGTGGTTCACTACATGATCCTATATGCTCTCAAACTTCTATAGACGTCCACAGACCCCCTAGGAGCCCCCTATATCCCCTCGTAGGGTCCTATACACCCCCACAGGACTCCTAGGGGCTCCCTATATTGCCATATATGCTCTCATAGAGCCCTATAGACACCCACAGGCGCCCTAGGAGCCCCTTATATGCCCTCGTATAGTGCTATACACTATAACGCTCTTAGTGGCTTCCTGTATCTCCATATATGTTCTCATAGATTCCTATAGATCTCCACAGGCGCCCTAGGAACCTCCTATATTCCCTCATACGATCCTATACACTCCTAGAGTACCCCTAGGGGCCCCCTATATCCCCATATATCTTCTCATAGACTCCTATAGACCTCCACAGCCACCCTAGGACCCCCTATATTCCCTCATACGATCCTATACACTCCTAGAGTACTCCTAGGGGCCCCCTATATCCCCATATATCTTCTCATAGACTCCTATAGATCTCCACAGCCACCCTAGGACCCCCTATATTCCCTCATACGATCCTATACACCCCCATAGCACTCCTAAGACCCCCTATATCCCTGTATATTTTCTCATAAACCCCTATAGGTCTCCACAGATGCCCTAGCAGCCCCCTATATTTCATCATAGCCTCCTATAGACCCCCATAGGACTCCTAGGGACCCCCTACATCCCCTCATAGGCTCCTATACACCCCCATAACACTCCTAGGCGCCCTATACATGCCCCTATATCCCCTCATACACCCCCACAGACTCCTAGGCGCTCGCTACATCCCCTCATCGGTGCCTATAGAACCCTATAGCACTTCTAGGAGCCCCCTATAGACCCCTACACCCCCTCCTAGGCCCCTACAGACCCCCACAGGCCCCCGACTCCCCTCATAAGCCCCCATAGGCCCCCGGCCCCCTAGGTGACCCCTATATCCCCTCGTAGCCTCCTATAGCCTTCCCATAGGTCTCTATAGAACCCCTATGGGCCCCACCCTCCCTCTTTGCTAAGGGGAGGGACCCCTGGGTGCCCCCCCGGCTGCCTGGGTGCCCTCCCGGACTCCTGGGTGCCCTCCTTGGACACCTGGGTGCCCCCCCGGACGCCTGGGTGCCCCCCTTGGATGCCTGGGTGCCCTCCTGGATGCCTGGGTGCCCTCCTTGGATGCCTGGGTGCCCCCCCCGCACACCTGGGTGCCCTTCTTGGACCCCTGGGTGCCCTCCTTGGATACCTGGGTGCCCTCCTTGGATACCTGGGTGCCCCCCCCGGATGCCTGGGTGCCCTTCTTTGGATACCTGGGTGCCCCCCCCGGATGCCTGGGTGCCCTTCTTGGATACCTGGGTGCCCCTCCCGCACACCTGGGTGCCCTCCTGGATGCCTGGGTGCCCTTCTTGGACACCTGGGTGCCCCCCCCGGACGCCTGGGTGCCCCCCTTGGATGCCTGGGTGCCTCCCCCGGATGCCTGGGTGCCCTTCTTGGACCCTGGGTGCCCCCCCGGATGCCTGGGTGCCCCCCGGACGCCTGGGTGCCCTCCTTGGACCCTGGGTGCCCCCCCCGGACGCCTGGGGTGCCCTCCTTGGACCCCTGGGTGCCCCCTCACCCTAGTCGGGCAGGTAATGGAGGAAGACGGTGCCGAGGACGATGGCGACGGAGACGCCGGCGAAGAAAACCGCTCGCATGTTGAGGACGTCGGCGTCCGGCTCCGCCGAGAAGCCGTGGTAATCGGGGTTCTGCGGCACCCCGATACCTGGGTGTCCTCCCCCCACCCTGACCCCCACCCAGGGACCCTGGGTCCCCGTCGTCGTCCCCCCCCCCCCCCGAGCACCCACCCAAGGACACCCCCCCCCCCCCCCCCATACACCCAGGAACCCATTTCCCCTCCATCCCTGCCTTTACCTGTAGGCCACGCCCCCTTTGCCCCACAGGCCACACCCCCCACAGCTTGGCTCCACCCACCCCCGGCCACAGTCCCCGCCCCTTTGCTCAGCCCCGTCTTTCTGCCACCACCCGAAGCTGAGCCTGGTCCCTGCAAAGCCCCGCCCCTGAAGACCAAGCCACGCCCCCACCCCTAAGCCCCACCCATGAGCCCCTCGAGGCCCCACCCTGAGAACCTGGCTCGCCCCTGGTCACTAAGCCCCACCCATAGGGCTCAGCCATGGGCGTTCCCTGCCAAGCCCCTCCCAGAACCCATTGATCTAAGCCCCACCCCAGCCATGAAGCCACGCCCTGTGGGCCTCAAAGCCCAGCCCACTCAGCTAAGCCCCACCCCATTACTGGACCCCACCCCCTGCTTGATGCCCCACCCCTTCTCAAGCCCCACCCCTACCTTTACCCCACCCTTGAAGCTCCAGGCCACGCCCCTCCCTTAGCCCCACCCCACAATGCCACACCCCTTCTCAAGCCCCACCCATTCTCCCTAAGCCCCGCCCCTTCCCAAGCCCCACCCACCCACCCCATTCCCTAAGCGCCGCCCTGCCAGCTTTGCCCTTGCCCTGCCCCAAGCACCGCCCCTTTCCCAGGCACCGCCCCTTCCCCCAAGTCCCACCTGCCCGGGACCACGCCCCTTCCCAAGCCCCGCCCCTTCCACCAAGCCCCACCCACCTAAGACCCTGCCCCTCCCCAAGCCCCGCCCCCCGTCCCCTCTGCCCTTGACCCGACCTCCCCCCCCCCCCCCGACCCCAGGCTCTACCCTCGCAAGCCCCGCCCCCTCCTCCAGCCCCGCCCCCCGCAGGCCCCGCCCACCTTCCTCTGGGCCACCGCCATTGGCTCCTCCTCGTGGGGGTCCGCCCCCAGCGGCACCCGCGGCAGCGCCACTGCTCCGGCCGCCCCCGCCGAGCGCCCCCGCGCCCCGGCCCGCAGCGCCCCGGCCCGCAGCGCCCGCAGCGCCCTCCCCAGCGCCGCCATCTTCCCGACGGAAGTCCCGCCCCGCCGCTTCCCCCCGCCCTTTCCTCTCGCCCGCCCGGCCAATCAGGGAGCGACGCCGCCGCGCTCTAGCCAACCACGGGGGGAGCGCTGGCGCGGCGTCCCGCCCCTGCGCGGCTGCCAGCGGGTGGCTCCGCCTCCTCGCGCCGCGCAGCCAATCAGAGGCCGGAGCTGACGGCCTCGAACCAACCGCTACCGTCGTGTACCCCCCCCCCCCCCGGCTCCTTGAGGGTGGCTCCGCCTCCCCGCGCGCCGCAGCCAATCAGAGGCCGCCGCCGGCGCCGCGCTGGAGCGACGCCCCGCCCCCTCGCGGCTCACTTCAGAGCCGGCCCCGCCCCCGCGGCGCGGCGCGCGGCGGCGCGGACCTATGAGGAGGGTGACTGCGCGGATGGGCGGGCAGAGCGGCCAATGGGAGAGCGGCGGGGGGGCGGGCGCGGGTGCGCGGGGCGGGCCGGGCGCGGAGCGGCGCCGCCATTTTGCTGGTCGGGAGCGGCGGCGGCGGAGCGGCGGGGAGAGGTCGGGGCTTACCGGGGAGGGGCGGGGCCTACACGGGAGGGGCGGGGCTTACCGGGGCCGGGCGGGGCTTACCGGCACCGTTGGCGCAGGCGGGGATTGGATAGAGGGGGGTGAGGGGGCGGGGCCTGGCGGAATGACTGGGTGGGGTGGGGCCCTGTATGCTAATGAGCGGGCGGGGCATGGCGGGGGTCCTCTTTGCTGCCTTGCTCTCCTCTGGGGCAGGTCCCAGTGGCTCCCAGTTCATCCCATTTCCCTCCCAGTGCCCCTCCAGTTAACCCCCAGGGCCTCCTAGTATCCCCCAGTTCCTCCCAGTTCCTCCCAGTGCCCCCCCCAGTTCGTCTCAGTGGCCCCCAGTGCCTCCCAGTTGTCCCCCAGTGCCTCCCAGTAGTCCACCAGTTCATCCCAGGTCCCCTCCAGTTAATCCCAGTTCCTCTCGGTCCCTTCCAGTGACATCCTCCCCCCCCCGGTCATCCCAGTCCCTCCCAGTGCCTCCTAGTTGCCCCACAGTGCCTCCCAGTGCCCCTCCTTGTTTGTTCCAGTCTGTCCCAGTCCTTTCCAGTGCTCCCCCCAGGACATTCCCCTTCTTCCCAGTGCCTCCCAGTACCCCCCTAGTTCATCCCAGTCCGCCCCTTGTCTGTCCTAATCCCCCCCAGTTCATCCCAGTTTCTTCCATTGCCCCCCAGGTCCTCTCAGTCCCTCCCAGTGCCTTCCAGTTCCCCCCCAGTTGATCCCAGCACCCTCCCAGGTACTCCCCAGTACCTCCCAGTGCCCCCCCAGTTCATCCCAGTCTTTCTCAGCACCCCCCAGTTGCCCCTTATTCTGTCTCAGTCACCTCTGAGTGCACTCCGCGTTCATCTCAGTGTCTCCCAGTGCCCCCCAGTTACCCCCCAGGGCCTCCCAGTATCACCTAGCTCCTCCCAGTGCCCCCCAGTCCCCTCCCAATTCCCTCCCAGTGCCTCCCCAGTTCCTCCCAGTCACTCCCAGTGCCCCCAAGTGCCTCCTAGAACCCCCCCAGTTCATCCCAGTCCCTTCCAGTGACCCCCCCCAGGTCATCTCAGTCCCTCCTAGTGCCTCCCAGTACCCCCCCAATTGATCCCACCACCTTCCCACTTACTCCCTAGTACCTCCCAGTGCCTCCAGCTCATCCCAGTCCCTCCCAGCACCCCACAGTTGCGTCCAATTTAGTCCCGGTCATCTCTAGTGTTTTCGCAGTTCATCCCAGTTTCTCCCAGTGCAACCCAGTTGCTCTCCAGTGCCTACCAGTACCAGCCCACCTCATCCCAGTACTCTCCAGTGCCTCGTATTACTCTCTAGGTTTATCGTACTGTGTGGTGTTACGTCGTACGTCATCCCAGTGCCCCCTAGGTCATCCCAGTCCCTCCCAGTGCTGCCCAGTTGCCCCCCAATGCTTCCCAGTCCCGCCCCCCAGCTCCTCCCAGTCCCTCCCAGTCCCCCCCCAGTCACGCTGTCGCCCACAGGTGCCACCAGCATGGAGTACGAACGCAGGTAGGGGGGACCCCGAAAGTGGGGACATGGGGGGGGGGGGGGGGATAACATTTGGGGACCCCCACGGCAGGAGGGGACATTTGGGGACCCCCCAAGGGACGAGGGGACATTTGGGGACCCCCTCGGGGGGGGCATTTGGGGACCCCATGGGGGGAGGGACATTCGGGGGGACTCCGAGGAGGCGAGGGGACATTTGGGGACCCCTTGGGGGGGGGCCATTTGGGGACCCCGTGGGGGGGAGGGGACATTTTAGGGACCCCCGAGAAGGGGGGGCACGCATTTTGGGGACCCCCCCCAAGAGGGGTGACGACCCTGGGGACCCCTGAGAGGAGAGGGGACATTTGGGGGACCCCTAAGTGGGGGGTGGGGACTTTTGAGGGGACCCCCCCCCCAAGTGGGGAGGGGATGCTGGGCATCCCATGGGGGGGGGGGGGGGGGGGGCATTTTGGGGACCCCCCCCCCCCCCAAGGGTGGGAAGAGACTTTTGGGGACCCCCAGGGAGGGTGGGGGACATTTGGGGGGACACTCCCCCCCCCCGACCCCTTCCCCCATCCCGCAGAGGAGGCCGTGGGGACCGGACGGGGCGCTACGGGGGGGGCCCCCGCCCCCCCCGAGGAAGGAACCCGGACTCAGCGGGATCACGACTATCGCGATATGGATTATCGCGGCTACGGGGGACCTCCCGAGGGACCTCCCGCTCCCGGAACCCCCCCTCAGGTGGGTGCCGGATATCGGGGTCCCCTCTCCGGATACTTAGGTCCCTCCTGGATGCCTCAATCCCCCCCCCCCCCCCCACTTTTGTGCCCCCCCCCCAGGCCTCCTACGAGGGCTCGGAGCCCCCCGGAAGCGGGACCCCACCCCGGCACCCCCGTCGTTGCCATTCGGTGCCGACGGCGACTACCGGGACCAGGATTACCGGCCGAGGCGGCCGAGGAGGAGCCGCGCGCCAGCACCATCGTCATGCTCCGCATGCTGCCCCAGGCCGCCACCGAGAACGACGTAAGCCACGCCCCCTTTTCCGCAAGGGGGGGGGACACGCCCCTCTCGGCTAAGCCCCGCCTTTTCAGGGGGCGCTGGCCCTTTAAATCCCGCCACGGACTTACCCCGTCGGGGTAGCCTGGAAAGGATTAGCCACGCCCCCTTGGCTTGGCCACTCCCCCTTGGTTTGGCCACACCCCATTGTCTTGGCCACACCCCTTGGCCATGCGTCCTCTTTGTGACCACACCCCTTTGGCTTGGTCACGCCCCTTTAGAGAAGCCCCGCCTTCCCACAGTGACAGTCACTTGGTCTCTAGCAGGTGGGGCTGGGGAAAGATTGGCCATGCCCCCTTGTCTTGGCCACACCCCCTTCTGGCCACACCTCCTTGGCTTTGCACACACCCCTTGGTCACGCCTCCTCCTTGTGACCACACCCCTTCGGCTTGGTCACGCCCCCTTAGAGAAGCCCCGCCTTCCCACGGTGGCAGTCACTAGTTCTCTAGCAGGTTGGGCTGGGGAAAGATTGGCCACGCCCCCTTGTCTTGGCCACACCCTGCCTTGATTAGGCCACTCCCACTTGTCTAGGCCACACCCCTTCGGCTAAGCCCCACCTCTCCAGAGGGGGTACACTGGCTCTTTAAATATTATCATGGAGAGGGTGGGGCCAAGTGTCTCTAATACCCCTATGGGGAGGCTTAGCCACGCCCCCTTGTCCTGGCCACGCCCCTTGGGTGGCCCCGCCTCCTTCAGGGGGGCACCGGTACTTTAAATCCCCCCCCCCCCCGCCCTTAGAGCAGCCTGGGGAGGGTTTGGCCACACCCTATTTCCCTGGCCACACCCCCTTTTTTTACTTGACCACGCCTCTTTGCCCACACCCCCCTTTAGCCACACCCCTTTGGCTTGGTTCTTGTCCACCCACGGTGACCACGTTCCTTCTTATGTAACCCCACCCCCTTGCCTTAACCCCACCCCCTTTCTGCCAAGCCACACCCCCTTATTCTCAGGCCACGCCCCTTTATGGGTACCCTCATACTGGATGGTGGGTGTCTGGGTCGCTTGGGTGCCCCCCCCCCGATGCTTGGGTGCCCCCCGGATGCTTGGGTGCCCCCTGGATGCTTGGGTGCCCCCCCCCGATGCTTGGGTGCCCCCCCCGATGCTTGGGTGCCCCCCCCAGATGCTTGGGTGCCCCCCTTGGGAGCCATTTTGGGGGTTCTTAGGTGGGGGGTGAGCGGGTTTAGGGGTGTCCCAAGCACCCAGGTCCCCCCGAATACATGGGTGCCCTCCCCAGACACCTGGGTGCCCTCCCTGGACACCTGGGTGCCCCCCCCCCCAGACACCTGGGTGCCCCCCACCCCGGATACCTGGGTCCCCCTCCCTTGGGAGCCATTTTGGGGGTTCTTAGGTGGGGGGTGAGCGGGTTTAGGGGTGTCCCAAGCACCTGGGTGCCCCCCCCTGGGTGCTTGGGTGCCACTGAAGCGGGGTGTATCCCATGGGTGTCGTCGTCCCCCCCCCACCCACCCAGATCCGGGCGCAGCTGCAGGCGCAAGGGGTGCAGCCCCGCGAGGTGCGACTGATGCGGAACAAGTCCTCAGGTGAGCCTGGGTGCTTGGGTGCTCTTTGGGGTGGGGGTGAGGGTGGGGGGGGGGGCACCCAGACCCTTGGGTGCTTCCTTAAGGGGGGAGGGGTGAGCACCCGGATCCCTTCTTGGGGTGAGGGTGGGGGACGCTCGGGTGCCTGGATCTCCTTTTTGGGGGCACCCACCCACCCGCCTGGGTCCCTTGGGTGGGTCCCCAGCCTTCTCACGCCGAGGGGCACCCGGGGGTGCTGGTCCCGTCCCCAGGGAGCACCCAGGGGTGCTGCGCCAAACTTAGGGGGCACCCGGGGGTGCTAGTCCCATCCCCAGGAGCACCCAGGGGTGCTGCGCCAAACTTAGGTGGCACCAGGGGGGCTCGTCCCCACCCCAGGGGCACCCAGGGGTGCCAATCCCATCGTCAGGGGCACCCAGGGGTGCTGTGCTAGACTTAGGGGGCACCCAGGGGTGCCTGTCCCCATCTCAGGGGCACCCAGGGGTGCCAATCCTATCCTTAGGAGCACCCAGGGGTGCTGCGCCAGACACGGGGGGCACCCAGGGATGCCCGTCACCTCTCCGGGGGCACCCAGGGGTGCTGGTCCCATCTCTAGGAGCACCCAGGGGTGCTGTGCCAGACTTGGGGGGCACCCAGGGGTGCTCGTCATCTCCCCAGGGGCACCCAGGGGTGCCAGTCTTGTGCCTAGGGAGCACCCAGGGGTGCTGTGTCGGACTTTTGGGGCACCCAGGGGTGCCCGTCCCGTCTCTAGGAGCACCCAGGGGTGCTGGTCCTGTTCTGCAGGGGCACCCAGGGGTGCCGGTCCCCTTCTCAGGAGCACCCAGGGGTGCTGGTCCTGTCCTCAGGGGCACCCAGGGGTGCCAGTCCTAGCTCTAGGGGCACCCAGGGGTGCTGGTCCTGTTTCCTGGGGGCACCCAGGGGTGCCCGTCCCCTCCCTAGGAGCACCCAGGGGTGCTGTGCCATACCCAGGGGTACCCAGGGGTGCCCATCCCCTTCCTAGGAGCACCCAGGGGTGCTGCTCCCACACCCGAGGGGCACCCAGGGGTGCTGCAGCCCTTCTCAGGAGCACCCAGGGGTGCTGTACCACACATTGGGGGCACCCAGGGGTGCCTGGGCCAGACCCAAGGGGCACCCAGGGGTGCCAGAGCCATAGCTGGGGGCACCCAGAGGTGCCCACCCCCTGCCTAGGAGCACCCAGGGGTGCTGACCCATAGCCAAGGGGCACCCAGGGGTGTCAGTCCTGTCCCCGGGGGCACCCAGGGGTGCCCATCTCCTGCTCAAGGGGCACCCAGGGGTGCCGGTCCCGTCCCCAGGAGCACCCAGGGGTGCTGGTCCCGTCCCCAGGGGCACCCAGGGGTGCTGATCCCATTGCCTGGGGGGCACCCAGGGGTGCCCGTCTTCTGCCCGTGGGGCACCCAGGGGTGCCAGACCTGCGTCAGGCAGTACCTGGGGGTGTTCGTCCCATCTCCAGGAGCACCCAGGGGTGCTGCACCCTACCTAGGGGGCACCCAGGGTGCCCGTATTCTATCTAGGGTGTCCCAAAAGCACCTATAGGTGCTCATAGCTTACTTAAGGGGTGCTAGAGCAGTTCCAGGAGCACCCATGGGTGCCCATACCCAACCTAAGGGGTCCCAGGGGGGGTCGGAGGAGCACCCAAGTGTCCATATTACGCTTAAGGAGTCCCAGGAGCACCCATGGGTGCCCATACCCACCCTAAGGGGTCCCAGGGGTGCCCACGCCCAACCAAAGGGGTCCCAGGAGGGTCCCAGGAGCACCCATGGGTGCCTGTAGCCTACGCAAGGGGTCCTAGGAGCACGCGTGGGTGCTCATCCCCACCCCAAGTGATCCCAGGGGGCTCCTAAGAGCACCCATGGGTGCCTGGAGCCTACGCAAGGGGTCCCAAGAACACCCGTGGGTGCTCATCCCCGCCCTTAGCAGTCCTGGCAGCGGGAGGGGGTGTGCTAGGAGCACCCATGGGTGCTCATCCCCACCTCAAGTGATCCCAGGGGCTCCTAAGAGCACCCATGGGTGCCTGTAGCCCACCCAAGGGATCCCAGAAGCACCCGTGGGTGCTCACCCCCACCCTTAGCGGTCCCGGCGGTGGGAGGGGGTGGTCCTAGGAGCACCCATGGGTGCTCATCCCCACCCCGAGTCATCCTGGGGGTCCTAGGAGCACCCATGGGTGCTCATCCCCACCCCAAGTGATCCCAGGGGGCTCCTAAGAGCACCCATAGGTGCCTGTAGCCCACCCAAGGGGTCCTAGGAACACCCGTGGGTGCTCATCCCCACCCTTAGCAGTCCCAGCGGCGGGGGTGGAGGTCCTAGGAGCACCCATGGGTGCCTGTAGCCCACCCAAGGAGTCCCAGGAGCACCCGTGGGTGCTCATCCCCACCCTTAGCAGTCCTGGTGGCGGGAGGGGGTGGTCCTAGGAGCACCCATGGGTGCTCATCCCCACCCCAAGTCATCCTGGGGGGGTCCTAAGAGCACCCATGGGTGCCTGTAGCCCACCCAAGGGATCCCAGAAGCTCCCGTGGGTGCTCATCCCCAACATTAGTGGTCCTGGTGGTGGGAGGGGGTGGTCCTAGGGGCACCCATGGGTGCCTGTAGCCTATGCAAGGGGTCCTAGGAGCACGCGTGGGTGCTCATCCCCACCCCAAGTGATCCCAGGGGGCTCCTAAGAGCACCCATGGGTGCCTGGAGCCTACGCAAGGGGTCCCAAGAACACCCGTGGGTGCTCATCCCCGCCCTTAGCAGTCCTGGCAGTGGGAGGGGGTGTGCTAGGAGCACCCATGGGTGCTCATCCCCACCCCAAGTGATCCCAGGGGCTCCTAAGAGCACCCATGGGTGCCTGTAGCCCACCCAAGGGATCCCAGAAGCACCCGTGGGTGCTCACCCCCACCCTTAGCGGTCCCGGCGGTGGGAGGGGGTGGTCCTAGGAGCACCCATGGGTGCTCATCCCCACCCCGAGTCATCCTGGGGGTCCTAGGAGCACCCATGGGTGCTCATCCCCACCCCAAGTGATCCCAGGGGGCTCCTAAGAGCACCCATGGGTGCCTGTAGCCCACCCAAGGAGTCCTAGGAACACCCGTGGGTGCTCATCCCCACCCTTAGCAGTCCCAGCGGCGGGGGGGAGGTCCTAGGAGCACCCATGGGTGCCTGTAGCCTACTCAAGGGGTCCCAGGAGCACCCGTGGGTGCTCATCCCCACCCTTAGCAGTCCTGGTGGCGGGAGGGGGTGGTCCTAGGAGCACCCATGGGTGCCTGTAGCCTACCCAAGGAGTCCCAGGAACACCCGTGGGTGCTCATCCCCACCCTTAGCAGTCCTGGTGGTGGGAGGGGGTGGTCCTAGGAGCACCCATGGGTGCTCATCCCCACCCCAAGTCATCCTGGGGGGGTCCTAAGAGCACCCATGGGTGCCTGTAGCCCACCCAAGGGATCCCAGAAGCTCCCGTGGGTGCTCATCCCCAACATTAGTGGTCCTGGTGGTGGGAGGGGGTGGTCCTAGGGGCACCCATGGGTGCCTGTAGCCTACGCAAGGGGTCCTAGGAGCACGCGTGGGTGCTCATCCCCACCCCAAGTGATCCCAGGGGGCTCCTAAGAGCACCCATGGGTGCCTGGAGCCTACGCAAGGGGTCCCAAGAACACCCGTGGGTGCTCATCCCCGCCCTTAGCAGTCCTGGCAGTGGGAGGGGGTGTGCTAGGAGCACCCATGGGTGCTCATCCCCACCCCAAGTGATCCCAGGGGCTCCTAAGAGCACCCATGGGTGCCTGTAGCCCACCCAAGGGATCCCAGAAGCACCCGTGGGTGCTCACCCCCACCCTTAGCGGTCCCGGCGGCGGGAGGGGGTGGTCCTAGGAGCACCCATGGGTGCTCATCCCCACCCTGAGTCATCCTGGGTGGGGGGTGTCCCGTAAACACCCGTGTGCTCCCATTCCCCCTCTCCTTGAAACGCCCCCAAGCAGCACCCACCACCCTCCGGGGCCCACCCGTACGTGACCCTAAGGCAATGCCCCTCATCCTTTAAAGGGACCCAGGGGTGGGGGGGGGGCACCCATGGGTGCTCTCGCTGATGGCCTTTACCTCCGCCTCGCCGCCGGCGCTTTCCAGGTCAGAGCCGGGGCTTCGCCTTCGTGGAATTTAACCACGTCCAGGACGCGGCGCGGTGGATGGACGCCAACCAGGTCGCTGCTCCCGTACCTGGGTGCCCGCTGGGTGACGGGTGGGTGGGGGGTGTCACCCATGGGTGCTTGGGTGCCTCTTAGGGTGGGGGTTTTGGGGGGGGAAGCACCCAAATATCTGGGTGTCCTTTCGTCTGGAGGTTTGGTTTTGAGGGGTGGAATGGAGAGATGGGTGCTTGGGTGCTCTCCTCACCGCCACATTTGGGTGCCCTCTCCCACACTTGGGTGCCCTCTCCCACGCCTGGGTGCCCTCTCCCACGCCTGGGTGCCCTCTGCCGCGCCTGGGTGCCCTCTCTCCCCATGTCTGGGTGCCCTCTCCCACGCCTGGGTGCCCTCTCCCTCACCTGGGTGCCCTCTCCCATGCCTGGGTGCTCTCTCCCCCCATACCTGGGTGCCTGCTGGGTGACGGGTGGGTGGGGGGGTGTCACCCATGGGTGCCTGGGTGCCTCTTAGGGTGGGGGTTTTGGGGGGGGAAGCACCCAAATATCTGGGTGTCCCTTCGTCTGGAGGTTTGGTTTTGAGGGGTGGAATGGAGAGGTGGGTGCTTGGGTGCTCTCCTCCCCACCAGGTTTGGGTGCCCTCTCCCACACTTGGGTGCCCTCTCCCATGCCTGGGTGCCCTCTCCCACGCCTGGGTGCCCTCTGCCGCGCCTGGGTGCCCTCTCTCCCCACGCCTGGGTGCCCTCTCCCACACCTGGGTGCCCTCTCCCATGCCTGGGTGCTCTCTCCCCCCATACCTGGGTGCCTGCTGGGTGACGGGTGGGTGGGGGGGTGTCACCCATGGGTGCTTGGGTGCCTCTTAGGGTGGGGGTTTTGGGGGGGGAAGCACCCAAATATCTGGGTGTCCCTTCGTCTGGAGGTTTGGTTTTGAGGGGTGGAATGGAGAGATGGGTGCTTGGGTGCTCTCCTCACCGCCACATTTGGGTGCCTTCTGCCGCGCCTGGGTGCCCTCTCTCCCCACGCCTGGGTGCCCTCTCTCCCCATGTCTGGGTGCCCTCTCCCACGCCTGGGTGCCCTCTCCCTCACCTGGGTGCCCTCTCCCATGCCTGGGTGCTCTCTCCCCCCATACCTGGGTGCCTGCTGGGTGACGGGTGGGTGGGGGGGTGTCACCCATGGGTGCCTGGGTGCCTCTTAGGGTGGGGGTTTTGGGGGGGGAAGCACCCAAATATCTGGGTGTCGCCTCGTGTAGAGATTTGGTTTTGAGGGGTGGAATGGAGAGGTGGGTGCTTGGGTGCTCTCCTCCCCGCCACATTTGGGTGCTCTCCTCCCCGCCACATTTGGGTGCCCTCTCCCACGCCTGGGTGCCCTCTCCCACGCCTGGGTGCCCTCTGCCGCGCCTGGGTGCCCTCTCTCCCCATGTCTGGGTGCCCTCTCCCACGCCTGGGTGCCCTCTCCCTCACCTGGGTGCCCTCTCCCATGCCTGGGTGCTCTCTCCCCCCATACCTGGGTGCCTGCTGGGTGACGGGTGGGTGGGGGGGTGTCACCCATGGGTGCCTGGGTGCCTCTTAGGGTGGGGGTTTTGGGGGGGGAAGCACCCAAATATCTGGGTGTCCCTTCGTCTGGAGGTTTGGTTTTGAGGGGTGGAATGGAGAGGTGGGTGCTTGGGTGCTCTCCTCCCCACCAGGTTTGGGTGCCCTCTCCCACACTTGGGTGCCCTCTCCCATGCCTGGGTGCCCTCTCCCACGCCTGGGTGCCCTCTGCCGCGCCTGGGTGCCCTCTCTCCCCACGCCTGGGTGCCCTCTCCCACACCTGGGTGCCCTCTCCCATGCCTGGGTGCTCTCTCCCCCCATACCTGGGTGCCTGCTGGGTGACGGGTGGGTGGGGGGGTGTCACCCATGGGTGCTTGGGTGCCTCTTAGGGTGGGGGTTTTGGGGGGGGAAGCACCCAAATATCTGGGTGTCCCTTCGTCTGGAGGTTTGGTTTTGAGGGGTGGAATGGAGAGATGGGTGCTTGGGTGCTCTCCTCACCGCCACATTTGGGTGCCTTCTGCCGCGCCTGGGTGCCCTCTCTCCCCACGCCTGGGTGCCCTCTCTCCCCATGTCTGGGTGCCCTCTCCCACGCCTGGGTGCCCTCTCCCTCACCTGGGTGCCCTCTCCCATGCCTGGGTGCTCTCTCCCCCCATACCTGGGTGCCTGCTGGGTGACGGGTGGGTGGGGGGGTGTCACCCATGGGTGCCTGGGTGCCTCTTAGGGTGGGGGTTTTGGGGGGGGAAGCACCCAAATATCTGGGTGTCGCCTCGTGTAGAGATTTGGTTTTGAGGGGTGGAATGGAGAGGTGGGTGCTTGGGTGCTCTCCTCCCCGCCACATTTGGGTGCTCTCCTCCCCGCCACATTTGGGTGCCCTCTCCCACGCCTGGGTGCCCTCTCCCACGCCTGGGTGCCCTCTGCCGCGCCTGGGTGCCCTCTCTCCCCATGTCTGGGTGCCCTCTCCCACGCCTGGGTGCCCTCTCCCTCACCTGGGTGCCCTCTCCCATGCCTGGGTGCCCTCTCCCCCCATACCTGGGTGCCTGCTGGGTGACGGGTGGGTGGGGGGGTGTCACCCATGGGTGCTTGGGTGCCTCTTAGGGTGGGGGTTTTGGGGGGGGAAGCACCCAAATATCTGGGTGTCGCCTCGTGTAGAGATTTGGTTTTGAGGGGTGGAATGGAGAGGTGGGTGCTTGGGTGCTCTCCTCCCCGCCAGGTTTGGGTGCCCTCTCCCACACTTGGGTGCCCTCTGCCACGCCTGGGTGCCCTCTCTCCCCATGTCTGGGTGCCCTCTCCCACGCCTGGGTGCCCTCTCCCCACACCTGGGTGCCCTCTCCATGACTGGGTGCCCTCTCTCCCCACGCCTGGGTGCCCTCTCCCACGCCTGGGTGCCCTCTCCCACACCTGGGTGCCCTCTCCCACGCCTGGGTGCCCTCTCGCCCCGCGCCTGGGTGCTTTCTGCGGCGGTTAATGGGAGGTTTAATGGTTTTTACTGGTGGGGCCGGCTGCCCGGCTCGCCTGCTGGTTCCTTGCGGCCCTGGGACCCTCGTGCGACACCCTCGTGCGACACCCTCGTGCGACACCCTCGTGCACCCTTGTGCGACACCCTCGTGCACCCTTGTGCGACACCCTCGTGCGACACCCTTGTTCACCCTCGTGCGAGAGCCTGGTGCGACACCCTTGTGCACCCTTGTGCGACACCCTCGTGCGAGACCCTTGTACACCCTCGTGCGACACCCTCGTGTGACACCCTCGTGCGAGACCCTTGTACACCCTCGTGCGACACCCTCGTGCGACACCCTCGTGCGAGACCCTTATACGCCCTCGTGCGAGAGCCTGGTGCGGCACCCTTGTGCGAGAGCCTCGTGCACCCTTGTGTGACACCCTCGTGCGAGAGCCTGGTGCGAAACCGTTGTATGCCCTCGTGCGAGAGCCTCGTGCGAGATCCTGGTGCACTCTTGTGGGAAAGCCTCCTGCGAGAGCCTCGTGCACCCTCGTGCGACACCCTGGTGCAAGAGCCTTATACATCCTCGTGCGAGATCCTTGTGCAACATCCTCGTGCGAGACCCTTGTACGCTCTCACGCGAGAGCCTCGTGCACCCTCGTGGGAGAGCCTCGTGCGAGACCCTTGTACGCCCTCGTGCAAGAGCCTCGTGCGACACCCTTATACGCCGCCGCGTGAGAGCCTCGTGCGAGACCCCCGTGTGATTCTCACGCCAGACCCTTGTGCACCCTCGAGCGAGGTCCTCGTGCGACCCTCGTGCGAGCCCTTGTGCGCTCTCACGTGACACCCTTGTGCACCCTCGCGCGAGCCCTTGTGTGAGCCACGTGCGAAACCCTCGTGCAAGACCCTTGTGCAAGCCTCGCGCAAGGCCGTTGTGCACCCTCGTGTGAGACCCTTGTCGTGAGACCCTTGTGCACCCTCGTGTGCAACCCTCGTGCAAGCCCTTGTGCGCTCCTACCTGAGACCCTCGCGCCCCCTCGTGCAAGCGCCATGCACGACCCCCGTGCACCCTCACGTGCGACCCTCGTGCGAGAGCCTCGTGCGATCTTCACGTGCGATTCTTGCGCCCCCCTCGTGCAAGACCCTCGCGTGAGCTCTTGTGCACCCTCGTGTGAGGAGCGACACCCTTGTGCAAGACCCTCGTGTGGCTCTTGTGCACGCCCTTGTGCGCTGAGACCCTCGTGCGCTCTCGTGCAAGACCCTCGTGTGATCTTTGTGTGAGTTCTGCACCCTCGGGTGAGCGCTGAGACCCTTGTGCACCCTCGTGCGAGCCCTCGTGCACCCTCCTGAGACCCTCGTGTACCCTCGTGCGAGACCCTTGCGTGACCCTCGTGCGAGCCCTCGTGCGCTCTTATGCGAGACTCTTGTGCGTGCTCGTGCGAGACCCTCGTGTGACCCTCGTGCGAGCCCTCATGCACGCTTGTGCGAGAGCGTGGCCCTTGTGCGTGCACCCTTGTGCGAGAGCCTTGTGCAAGCCCTCGTGCAAGCACCGCGAGACCCTTGTGCTTCCTCGTGCGAGGCCCTCACGTGGCCCTCGTGCAAGCGCCGTGCGAGACCCTCGTGCACCCTGGTGTGAGCCCCTGGTGCGAGCCGCGGGAGAGCCTTGTGCGAGCCCTGCGGAAGCCCTCGTGCACCCTCGTGCAAGCCCTGGTGTGAGGCCTTATTGCGCTCCTTGGTGAGCCCTGGTGCGAGCCCTCGCACACCCTCGTGCGAGCCCTGTGTGAGCCGTGGTGCAAGCCCTGGTGCGCTCTTGTGCGAGCCCTGGTGCGCGAGCCGTGCGAGGGCGGGTGCGAGCCTTGGTGTGAGTCCTCGTGCCCTCGTGCCCCCTCGTGCGACCCCTCGTGCGAGGCCCGTGTGAGGGGTGGTGTGAGCCTTCGTGCGAGCTCTCCTGCGAGTCCCGGTGCCGTCTGTTGTGCCCCCCTCGTGCAAGCCCTCGTGTCCCCTCGTGCAAGCCCTGGTACCTCCCCTGGTATGAACTCTGGTGCGAGCCGTCGTGCAAGGGCTGTGCGAGGGTGGGTGCGAGCCCTGGTGCGAGCACTCGTGCCCCGTCGTGCGAGCCCTCGTGCCCCCCGGTACGAAGGCTGGTTCGAGCCCTCGTGCTCCCTCGTGCGAGGCCTCGTGCCCCCTGGTGCAAGCCCTGGTGCAAACCTTCGTGCAAGGCGTTGTGCGAGAGCTGGGGCAAGCCCTGGTTCGAGCCCTCGTGCCCCCTCGTGCGAGCTCTGGTGCGAGGCCTGGTGCCCCCTGGTACAAGCCCTGGTGTGAACCCTCGTGCCCCCCCCGTCGTGCAAGCCCTCGTGCAAGCCCTGGCGCCCGCCGGTACGAAGCCTGGATCGAGCTCTCGTGCGAGCCCTCGTGCCCCCTGGTGCAAACCTTCGCGTGTGAGCCCCGGTGCCCCCTCGTGCGAGCCCTGGTGCCCTCTCGTTCGAGCCTTTGTGCAAGCCCTGATGTCCCCTCGTGCGAGCCCTGGTGCCTTCCCGGTATGAACCCTGCTTCGAGCCCTTGTGCTCCCTCGTGCGAGCCCTCGTGCCTTCCCGGTATGAACCCTGCTTCGAGCCCTTGTGCTCCCTCGTGCGAGGCCTCTTGCCCGCTGGTGCAAGCCCTGGTGCAAAGCTTCGTGTCGGCCCCGCTGCCCCCTCGTGCAAGCCCTCGTGCGAGTCCTGGTACCGCCAGTTGTGCCTTCTTTTTGCAAGCCCTGGTGCAAACCTTCGTGCAAGGACTCGTGCGAGACCTGGTGCCCTCCCCCCCCCCCCCGGTGCAAGCCCTCGTGCGAGCCCCTTGTGCTCTCTGGCGTGAGCCCTCGTGCCCCCTCGTGGCGAGCCCTGGTGCAAACTCTCGTGCCTCCCTGGTGCGAGCCCTGGTGCAAAGCTTGGCGCGAGCCGTGGTGCCCATCGGTGCGAGCCCTCGTGCCCCCCTCGTGCGAGCCCTCGTGCCCCCTGGTGCAAACACTGGTGCGGCTCTCATGCGAGCCCTCGTGCCCCCCGGTGCAAGTCCTGGTGCGAGCCCTCGTGCTCCCTCGTGCGAGCCCTTGTGCGCGCCTTCATGCTCCCTCGTACAAGCCCTCGTGCAAGCCCTTGTGAGCCCTTGTGCGAGCTCTGCTGCCCCCTGGTATGAACTCTGGTGCGAGCCCTCGTGCCCCCCTCGTGCGAGCCCTGGTGCGAGCCCTCATCTCCCCTGGTGCAAGCCCTTGTGCAAGGCCTTGTGCCCCCTGGTGCAAGCCGTGGTACCCCCCTCGTGCGAGGCGTCGTGCAAGCCCTGGTGCCCCCTGGTACAAGCCCTGGTGTGAGCCCTTGTGACCCCCTCGTGCAAGCCCTCGTGCAAGCCCTGGCGCCCGCCGGTATGAAGGCTGGATCGAGCTCTCGTGTGAGGCCTCGTGCCACCCTCGTGCGAGCCCTCGTGCGAGCCTTGGTGCCCGCCCCGTGCTACAAACCCTGCTTCGAGCTCTCGTGCGAGCCCTCGTGCCCCCTGGTGCAAGCCCTGGTACCCCCCTCGTGCAAGCTCTGGTGCGAGCCCTGGTGCGAGCCCTTGTGCCCTCCTCGTGCGAGCCCTCGTGCGAGCCTTCGTGCCCCCCCTACAAACGCTGCTTCGAGCTCTCGTGCGAGCCCTCGTGCCCCGCTGCTTCGAGCCCTGCTGCGACCCCTCGTGCGAGCCCTCGTGCCCTCCTCGTGCGAGCCCTCGTGCGAGCCTTCGTGCCCCCCCCTACAAACCCTGCTTCGAGCTCTCGTGCGAGCCCTCGTGCCCCGCTGCTTCGAGCCCTCGCGCGAGCCCTGCCGCGAGCCCTCGTGCGAGCCCTCGTGCCCTCCTCCTGCGACCCCTCGTGCGAGCCCTCCTGCCCTCCTCCTGCGACCCCTCGTGCGAGCCCTCCTGCCCTCCTCGTGCGAGCCTTGGTGCCCCCCCGCTACGAACCCTACTTCGAGCTCTCACGCGAGCCCTCGTGCCCCGCTGCTGCGACCCCTCGTGCGAAAACCCCCCCCCCCTCCTTTCCTCGTGCGAGCCCTCGTGCGAGCTCCGGCGGCCATCCCTCACCACACTCCTTCCCCCCCCCCCCCAAAAAACACACACCCCCCCCCCCCCCCTTTTCGTACCAGCCCCGGTGCGCCGTCGTGCGAGCAGCCGGGCGCGAGGGTGGGCGCGAGGTCCTCGTGCGAGGTCCTCGTGCGAGAGCGTGTCCGTGTGTCCCCCCCCCCCCCAGCAGCAGGGGCTGAGCTTGCTGGGCCAGCGCGTCTCCCTCCACTACAGCGACCCCAAGCCCAAGATTAACGAGGACTGGCTCTGCGCCAAGGTGGGGGGGGGGGGGGGGGGGGATTTTGGGGGGGGGGGGGGGGGTTTGGGGGGAGGGGGGGATTTTGGGGGGGTGGGGGGGGTCCCTGGGGGGGTTCTAAGGGGTTTTAGGGGGGTACTAGGGGGGTTTTGGGGGGGGTTTTGGGGGGTTGAGGGGGGATTTGGGGGGGGGGTTTGGGGGGAGGGGGGGGATTTTGGGGGGGTGGGGGGGGTGTTGCTGGGGGGGTCCTAAGGGGTTTTAGGGGGGTACAGGGGGGTTTTGGGGGTGGGGGGGGGATTTGGGGGGGGGGGGGGTTGGGGGGTCGGGGGGTTGGGGGGGGGGATTTGGGGGGGGTTCGATTTTGAGGAGGGGGGTCCCGGGGGGGTCCTAAGGGGTTTTAGGGGGGTTTTGGGGGGGGTTTGGGGGGTTTGGGGGGTTGGGGGGCATTTGGGGGGGGTGGGGGGGGGTGGGGGGGTCCTAAGGGGTTTTAGGGGGGTTCTGGGGGGGTTTTGGGGGGGTTTTGGGGGTTGGGGGGGGGGATTTGGGGGGGGGTCAATTTTGAGGGGGTGGGGGGGTCCTAAGGGGTTTTAGGGGGGTACAGGGGGGTTTTGGGGGGGTTCTGGGGGGTTGGGGGGGATTATGGGGGGGGGGGTGTGGGGGGGGATTGGGGGGGGGGTTCGATTTTGGGGGGGGGTCCTAGGGGGTTTTAGGGGGGTTCTGGGGGGGTTTTGGGGGGTGGGGGGGGACGGGATTTGGGGGGGGGGATGGGGGGGGTGGGGGGGTGTTCCTGGGGGGTCCTAAGGGGTTTTAGGGGGGTACAGGGGGGTTTTGGGGGGGTTTTGGGGGGGTTTTGGGGGTGGGGGGGGATTTTGGGGGGGGGGGGTGTGGGGGGGGATTTGGGGGGGGGGGTTCGATTTTGGGGGGGGTCCTAGGGGGTTTTAGGGGGGTTCTGGGGGGGTTTTGGGGGGTGGGGGGGGGATGGGATTTGGGGGGGGGATGGGGGGGGGGGGTGTTGCTGGGGGGGTCCTAAGGGGTTTTAGGGGGGTACAGGGGGGTTTTGGGGGGGTCGGGGGGTTGGGGGGGGGGATTTGGGGGGGGGGGTCGATTTTGAGGAGGGGGGTCCCGGGGGGGTCCTAAGGGGTTTTAGGGGGGTACAGGGGGGTTTTGGGGGGGGTTTGGGGGGGTTTGGGGGGTTGGGGGGGGGATTTGGGGGGGGGGTGGGGGGTGTTCCTGGGGGGTCCTAAGGGGTTTTAGGGGGGGTACAAGGGGGTTTTGGGGGGGTTCTGGGGGGGTTTGGGGGGGTTTTGGGGGGGGGGGGTGGGATTTGGGGGGGGGGTGTGTCCCTGGGGGGGTCCTAAGGGGTTTTAGGGGGGTACAGGGGGGGTTTGGGGGATGGGGGGGGGATTTTGGGGGGTTGGGAGGGGATTTGGGGGGGGGGTCGATTTTGGGGGGGGTCCCAGGGGGGTCCTAGGGGGTTTTATGGGGGTACAGGGGGGGTTTGGGGGGGTTCTGGGGGGGTTTTGGGGGTGGGGGGGGTCTCTGGAGGGTTTTGGGGGGTTCTAGGGAGGTTTTGGGGGGTCCTGGGGGGGTCTGGGGGTCGTAGGGTGAGGTTGGGGGGTCCGGGGGGGGGGGGGTGTTTGGGGGGGTCCTGGGGGAGAATTGAGGGGTTCTGGGGGGCTTAGGGGGGATCTGGGGGGGGTCGTAGGAGGGTTTGGGGGGGTCTGGGGGGAGTTTTGGGGGGCCCTGGGGGGGTGTGGGGGGCTTTGAGGGAGTTTTGGGGGGTCCTGGGGTGGGGGGGGGGGTTTGAGGGAGTTTTGGGGGGTCCTGGGGGGGGTTTTGGGGGTGCTAGGGGGGTTTTGGGGGCCTGGAGGGTTCGGGGGGGGGTATTTGGGGGGGGGGGGCACGTAGCGGAGGATTTTGGGGTGCAACGAGGGCTTTTTTTGGGGTGCCCGGCAGTGCGGGGTGCAGAACTTCAAGCGGCGGGAGAAATGTTTCAAGTGCGGCGTCCCCAAAGCCGGTGAGTCGCCCCAAAACCCCCTGATTTCACCCCAAAAATTTTTTGGGGCCCCCCCCCCCCCCCAGACACCCCAAAATCCCATTGGAATCCCTTAAGCCCCCCCAAAAGTACTTGCTTGCACCCCAAAATTTTTAGGGGTCCCCCCCCAGCACCCAGAGGATTCCTAAAACTCCTTGTTGTCTCCCCAAAAATAGGGTGGGGGTCCCCAAAATTGTCCTGGGGGGGGGGGGGGGAGTCCCCCCAAAACTGCCCTGGGGGGGGGTCCCCAAAATTGCCCCGGGGGGGGGGTGTCCCCCCAAAACTGCCCCTTGGGGGGGGTCCCCAAAGAGGGTGATGGGAAGAGGGAAGGGATTTTGGGGGTGAAGGAGGGGATTTTGGGGGTTCGGTTAATAAATTTGGGGGGCGGGGGGGGAAATTTGGGGGGGGGGGCGGGGGATTTTGGGGTTCGACAGGTTCAGTTTGGGGTGCAACCTCCCGATCTGGGGTTCAGCCACCCGATTTTGGGGTTCAGCCGCCCAGTTTTGGGGTTCAACCCCCCAAATTTGGGGCTCCCAGTTTTTGGGTTCAACCCCCCAAATTTGGGGCTCAGCCACCAGATTTTGGGGGTTCAACCCCCAGATTTTGGGGTTCAGCCACCCAGTTTTGGGGTTTCAGCTCCCAAACTTGTGGTCTAACCGCCAGATTTTGGGGTTCAATCACCAGATTTTGGGGTTCAGCCACCCAGTTTTGGGGTTCAAGCCCCCAGCTTTGAGGTTCAGCCACCCGATTTTGGGGTTCAGCCACCCATTTTTGGGGTTCAATCCTCCAGCTTGTGGTTTAACCGCCAGGTTTGGGGGTTCAGCCACCAGATTTTGGGGTTCAGCCCCCCGACTTGTGGTTTAACCGCCAGATTTTGGGGTTCAACCCCCCCATTTTGGGTTTCAACCCCCAAGTTTGGGGTTC
This sequence comes from Sarcoramphus papa, assembly GCA_037962945.1. NCBI lineage: Eukaryota > Metazoa > Chordata > Aves > Accipitriformes > Cathartidae > Sarcoramphus > Sarcoramphus papa. The sequence continues at coordinate 19,949 of CM075620.1, read as the reverse complement.
AGCCACCCAGTTTTGGGGTTCAACCCCCCAGATTTGACGTTCACCCACCAGATTTTGGGGTTCAACCCCCAGATTTTGGGGTTCAACCCCCCCATTTTGGGTTTCAACCCCCCCAACTTTGACGTTCAGCCACCAGATTTGGGGGTTCACCCAGCCAATTTTGGGGTTCAACCCCCCAACTTTGAGGTTCACCCACGCAATTTTGGGGTTCAGCCACCGGATTTTGGGGTTCACCCACCCAATTGAGGGTTCAGGTGCCCAAGTTGGGTTTCAGCTACCAAATTTTGGGGTTCAACCCCCACATTTTGAGGTTCAACCCCCCGAAATTTGAGGTTCAGCCACCAGATTTTGGGGTTCAACCCCCCAAATTTAAGTTCAGCCACCAGATTTTTGGGGTTCAGCCACCCAGTTTTGGGGTTCAACCCCCCAAATTTGAGGTTCAACCCCCAGATTTAGGGGTTCAGCCACCAGATTTTGGGGTTCAAACCCCCCAAATTTGAGGTTCAGCCGCCAGATTTTGGGGGTTCAGCCACCCCGTTTTGGGTTTCAACCCCCAAATTTGGGGTTCAGCCACCCAGTTTTGGGGTTCAACCCCCCAAATTTGACGTTCACCCACCAGATTTTGGGGTTCAACCCCAGATTTTGGGGTTCAACCCCCCAAATTTGGGGCTCACCCACCAGATTTTGGGGTTTAACCCCCAGATTTGGGGTTCAACCCCCCCCAATTTTGGGTTTCAGCCCCCAACTTTGAGGTTCAGCTACCAGATTTGGGGGCTCAGCCACCCAGTTTTGGGGTTCAACCCCCCAAATTTGGGGTTCAGCCACCCAGTTTTGGGGTTCAGCTCACAAACTTGTGGTTTTACCCCCAGATTTTGGGGTTCAACCCCCCCCAATTTTGGGTTTCAGCCCCCCAACTTTGAGGTTCAGCTACCAGATTTGGGGGTTCAGCTACCCGATTTTGGGGTTCAACCCCCCAAATTTGGGGTTCGCCACCGGATTTTGGGGTCCAACCCCCAGATTTTGGGTCTCAACCCCCCCATTTTGGGGTTCAACCCCCCAACTTTTGAGGTTCAGCCCCCAGATTTGGGGGTTCAGCCCCTGACCGGGGGGTACCGGGGGGGGGGGGGGGGTGTGTGTGCGTGTTTTTTGGGGTGCAGAAGCGGAACAGCGAGGTCCTGGGGGGCCACGGCCGGAGCTGGTGCCTGGGGGGGGAGGGGGGGGCTGCTGCCCCTCCCCCAAGCCTATGGCCCACTTTGGGGGGGCCCCCGGGGGCACCCAAGTGGCACCGAGCCCGGAGCCGATAACGCCAACGCAGTGAGTTGGGGGGGGGGGCGGGGGGGGATTTGGGGGGCCCTGGAGGGGTTCAGGTGGATTTTGGGGGGTCTGGGGGGTTATGGGGGTTTTGGGGGGCCCTGGGGATTTTGGGGGGCCCCTGGAGGGGTTAAGGTGGATTTGGGGGGGTTATGGGGGATTTGGGGGGCCCTGGAGGGGTTAAGGTGGATTTTGGGGGGGTCTGGGGGGTCCTGGGGGATTTGGGGGGCCCTGGAGGGGTTAAGGTGGAATTTTGGGGGGGTCCTGGGGGCGTTATGGGGGATTTGGGGGGCCCTGGAGGGGTTAAGGTGGGGATTTTGGGGGTCCTGGGGGGGTCCTGGGGGTTTTGGGGGGGTCCTGGAGGGGTTAAGGTGATTTTGGGGGGGTCCTGGGGGGGTCCTCGGGGTTTTGGGGGGCCCCTGGAGGGGTTAAGGTGGATTTTGGGGGGTCCTGGGAGGGTTATGGGGGTTTTGGGGGGGCTAAGAGGTTTGGGGGGAGAATTTGGGGGGGCTGAGGGTTTGTGTGTGGGGAATGTGGGGGGGCTCAGGGATTTGCGTGGGAGAATTTGGGGGCTAAGGAATTTAGGGGGGGAATTTGGGGGGGCTCAGGGGTTTGTGGGGGGGGAATTTGGGGGGGCTATAGGATTTGTTTGTGGGGATTTGGGGGGGCTACGGGGTTTGTAGGGCGGGAATTTGGGGGGGCTAAAGGGTTGTGAGGGGGGGGAATTTGGGGGGCTAAGGGGTTTGTGAGGGGGGGAATTTGGGGGGCTAAGGGGTTTGGGGGGGGAATTTGGGGGGGGCTATGGGATTTGTGTGTGGAGAATTTGGGGGGCTAAGGAATTTAGGGGGGGAATTTGGGGGGGCTCAGGGGTTTGTGGGGGGGGAATTTGGGGGGGCTAGGGATTTGTATGTGGGAAATTTGGGGGGGCTAAGGAATTTGGGGGGAATTTGGGGGGCTAAGGGGTTTGTGGGGGGGGAATTTGGGGGGGCTCAGGGGTTTGGGGGAGGGAATTTGGGGGGGCTGAGGGCTTTGTGTGGGGGGAATTTGGGGGGGCTATGGGGTTTGGGTGTGGAATTTGGGGGGGCTAAGGGATTTATATGTGGGGAATTTGGGGGGGCTACGGGGTTTGTGTGTGGAGAATTTGGGGGGGGCTAAGGAATTTGGGGGGAATTTGGGGGGGCTAAGGGGTTTGGCGGGAGAATTTGGGGGGGCTGAGGGGTTTGGCAGGAGAATTTGGGGGGGCTATGGGATTTGGGGGGGAATTTGGGGGGGCTGAGGGGTTTGGTGGGAGAATTTGGGGGGCTGAGGGGTTGTGTGTGGAGAATTTGGGGGGGCTCGGGTTTGTTTGTGGGGAATTTGGGGGGGCTCAGGGGTTTGTGGGGGGAATTTGGGGGGGCTAAGGGGTTTGTGTGTGGAGAATTTGGGGGGGCTCGGGTTTGTATGTGGGGAATTTGGGGGGGCTCAGGGGTTTGTGGGGGGAATTTGGGGGGCTATGGGATTTAGGGGGAGGAATTTGGGGGGCTATGGGATTTGTATGTGGAGAATTTGGGGGGGCTACGGGGTTTGTATGTGGGGAATTTGGGGGGGCTAAGGAATTTGGGGGGAATTTGGGGGGGGCTAAGGGGTTTGGCGGGAGAATTTGGGGGGCTCAGGGATTTGTGTGGAGAATTTGGGGGGGCTAAGGAATTTAGGGAGGGAATTTGGGGGGCTGAGGGGTTTGTGGGGGGAATTTGGGGGCTATGGGATTTGTATGTGGGAAATTTGGGGGGCTAAGGGGTTTGTGTGTGGAATTTGGGGGGCTGAGGGGTTTGGCGGGAGAATTTGGGGGGCTGAGGCACTTTGTGTGTGAGGAATTTGGAGGCGAGGCCTACTTTGGCGGGAAGAGGGGGGGGCCGCTTCTGTTAGTCCTAGCAACTTTTGGGGTGCCCCTTGAGGAAAACGGGGGCGATACAGAGATTGAAGAGAACCCAGATACGGGGGGGGGTCCCCCAAATGTTGGGGTTCACCCCCCCCCCCGCCGCTTTCAGCCATCATCCTGCGGAACCTGCACCCCCAGAGCCAGCCTGGAGTCCATCTTGGCGGCCCTGGCCCCCTTCGCCGCCCTCTCTCCCGCCAACGTCCGCGTCATCAAGGACCGCCAGACCCAGCCTCAACCGCGGCTTCGCCTTTGTCCAGCTCGCCACCATCGTGGTGGGTGCTCCACCCCCCCCGCCGCCGGGGTGCCGCCTCTAGGGTGCTAGGGGGTGCTTGGGTGCCGTCTGTAGGGTGCTCTGGGTGCTTTTGGGCCTTGTGTAGGGGGCTCTGGGTGCTTTTGGGCCTTGTATAGGGTGGTCTGGGTGCTTTTGGGCCTTGTATAGGGTGCTCTGGGTGCTTGGGTGCTCTATATGGTGTCTGGGTGCTTGGGTGCCTTCTGTAGGGTGCTGCAGGTGCTTGGGTGCCATCTATAGGGTGCTCTGGGTGCTTTTGGGCCTTGTGTAGGGGGCTCCGGGTGCTTGGAGGCCTTGTATAGGGTGCTCTGGGTGCTTTTGGGCCTTGTATAGGGTGCTCTGGGTGCTTGGGTGTCTTTTGTAGGGGGCTCCGGTGCTTGGAGGCCTTCTATAGGGTGCTCTGGGTGCTTTGGGCCTTGTATAGGGTGCTCTGGGTGCTTGGGTGTCTTTATATGGTGCTCTGGGTGCTTGGGTGTCTTCTGTAGGGTGCTCTGGATGCTTGGGTGCCGTCTATGGGGTGGTCTGGGTGCTTTTGGGCCTTCTATAGGGTGCTCTGGGTGCTTGGGTGTCTTTTATATGGTGGTCTGGGTGCTTGGGTGTCTTCTGTAGGGTGCTCTGGATGCTTGGGTGCCGTCTATAGGGTGTCTGGGTGCTTTTGGGCCTTGTGTAGGGGGCTCGGGTGCTTGGAGGCCTTGTATAGGGTGGTGTGGGTGCTTTTGGGCCTTGTATAGGGTGCTGTAGGTGCTTGGGTGTCTTTTGTAGGGGGCTCCGGGTGCTTGGAGGCCTTCTATAGGGTGGTCTGGGTGCTTTTGGGCCTTGTATAGGGTGCTCTGGGTGCTTGGATGTCTCTATATGGTGGTCTGGGTGCTTGGGTGCCTTCTGTAGGGTGGTCCGGGTGCTTGGGTGTCTTTTGTAGGGTGCTCTGGGTGCTTTTGGGCCTTGTGTAGGGGCTCCGGGTGCTTGGAGGCCTTGTATAGGGTGCTCTGGGTGGTTTTGGGCCTTGTATAGGGTGCTCTGGGTGCTTGGGTGTCTCTATATGGTGGTCTGGGTGCTTGGGTGCCTTCTGTAGGGTGGTCCGGGTGCTTGGGTGTCTTTTGTAGGGTGGTCTGGGTGCTTTGGGCCTGTATAGGGGCTCCAGGTGCTTGGGGGCCTTCTATAGGGTGCTCTGGGTGCTCTGGGTGCTTGGGTGTCTCTATATGGTGTCCTGGGTGCTTGGGTGCCTTCTGTAGGGTGGTCCGGGTGCCTTGGGTGTCTTTTGTAGGTGGTCTGGGTGCTTTTGGGCCTTGTATAGGGTGCTCTGGGTGGTTGGGTGTCTTTATAAGGCAGTCTGGGTGCTTGGGTGTCTTCTGTAGGGTGCTGCGGGTGCTTGGGTGTGTTCTGTAGGGTGCTCCGGATGCTTGGGTGCCGTCTATAGGGTGGTCTGGGTGCTTTGGGCCTTGTGTAGGGGGCTCCGGGTGCTTGGAGGCCTTCTATAGGGTGCTCTGGGTGCTTTTGGGCCTTGTATAGGGTGCTCTGGGTGCTTGGGTGTCTTTTATATGGTGGTCTGGGTGCTTGGGTGTCTTCTGTAGGGGTGCTGCGGGGCTTGGGTGCCGTCTATAGGGTGCTCTGGGTGCTTTTGGGCCTTGTGTAGGGGCTCCGGGTGCTTGGAGGCCTTCTATAGGGTGGTCTGGGTGCTTTTGGGCCTTGTATAGGGTGCTCTGGGTGCTTGGGTGTCTTTTATATGGTGGTCTGGGTGCTTGGGTATCTTCTGTAGGGTGCTCTGGATGCTTGGGTGTCATCTCTAGGGTGCTCTGGGTGCTTTTGGGCCTTGTGTAGGGGGCTCCGGGTGCTTGGAGGCCTTCTATAGGGTGGTCTGGGTGCTTTTGGGCCTTGTATAGGGTGCTCCGGGTGCTTGGGTGTCTCTATATGGTGGTCTGGGTGCTTGGGTGCCTTCTGTAGGGTGCTGCGGGTGCTTGGGTGCCATCTATAGGGTGGTCTGGGTGCTTTTGGGCCTTGTGTAGGGTGCTCGGGTGCTTGGGTGTCTTTTATATGGTGGTCTGGGTGCTTGGGTGCCTTCTGTAGGGTGCTGCGGGTGCTTGGGTGTCTTTTGTAGGGTGGTCTGGGTGCTTTTGGGCCTTGTGTAGGGGGCTCCGGGTGCTTGGAGGCCTTCTATAGGGTGCTCTGGGTGCTTTTGGGCCTTGTATAGGGTGCTCTGGGTGCTTGGGTGTCTTTTATATGGTGGTCTGGGTGCTTGGGTGTCTTCTGTAGGGTGCTGCGGGGGCTTGGGTGCCGTCTATAGGGTGCTCAGGGTGCTTTTGGGCCTTGTGTAGGGGGCTCCGGGTGCTTGGAGGCCTTCTATAGGGTGGTCTGGGTGCTTTTGGGCCTTGTATAGGGTGCTCTGGGTGCTTGGGTGTCTTTTATATGGTGGTCTGGGTGCTTGGGTATCTTCTGTAGGGTGCTCTGGATGCTTGGGTGTCATCTCTAGGGGTGCTCTGGTGCTTTGGGCCTTGTGTAGGGGCTCCGGGTGCTTGGAGGCCTTCTATCGGGTGGTCTGGGTGCTTTTGGGCCTTGTATAGGGTGCTCTGGGTGCTTGGGTGTCTCTATATGGTGGTCTGGGTGCTTGGGTGCCTTCTGTAGGGTGCTGCGGGTGCTTGGGTGCCATCTATAGGGTGGTCGGTGCTTTTGGGCCTTGTGTAGGGTGCTCTGGGTGCTTGGGTGTCTTTTATATGGTGGTCTGGGTGCTTGGGTGCCTTCTGTAGGGTGCTGCGGGTGCTTGGGTGTCTTTTGTAGGGTGGTCTGGGTGCTTTTGGGCCTTGTGTAGGGGGCTCCGGGTGCTTGGAGGCCTTGTATAGGGTGCTCTGGGTGGTTTTGGGCCTTGTATAGGGTGCTCTGGGTGCTTGGGTGTCTCTATATGGTGGTCTGGCTGCTTGGGTGCCTTCTGCAGGGTGCTGCAGGTGCTTGGGTGCCATCTATAGGGTGGTCTGGGTGCTTTTGGGCCTTGTGTAGGGGGCTCCGGGTGCTTGGAGGCCTTGTATAGGGTGCTCTGGGTGCTTTTGGGCCTTGTATAGGGTGCTCTGGGTGCTTGGGTGTCTTTTGTAGGGGGCTCCGGGTGCTTGGAGGCCTTCTATAGGGTGCTCTGGGTGCTTTTGGGCCTTGTATAGGGTGCTCTGGGTGCTTGGGTGTCTTTTATATGGTGGTCTGGGTGCTTGGGTGCCCTCTGTAGGGTGCTGCGGGTGCTTGGGTGTCTTTTGTAGGGTGCTGCGGGGGCTTGGGTGCCATCTATAGGGTGCTCTGGGTGCTTTTGGGCCTTGTGTAGGGGGCTCCGGGTGCTTGGAGGCCTTCTATAGGGTGGTCTGGGTGCTTTTGGGCCTTGTATAGGGTGGTCTGGGTGCTTGGGTGTCTTTATATGGCAGTCTGGGTGCTTGGGTGTCTTCTGTAGGGTGCTCCGGATGCTTGGGTGCCGTCTATAGGGTGCTCTGGGTGCTTTTGGGCCTTGTGTAGTGTGCTCCGGATGCTTGGCTCCCTTCTATAGGGTGCTGCGGGTGCTTGGGTGTCTTTTATAGGGTGCTGCGGCTGCTTTGGTGTCTTTTATAGGGTGCTGTAGGTACTTGGGTGTCATCTATAGGGTGCTTTGGGTGCTTGGGTGTCTTCTATAGGGTGCTGCGGATGCTTGGGTGCTTTCTATAGGGTGCCCTGGATGCTTGGGTGCCTTCTGTAGCGTACCCTGGATGCCTGGGTGTCATTTTTGGGGTGTCATGGATGTCTGGGTCCCTTTTTGGGCATGCCCCAGATGCCTGGGTGCCTTCTATAGGGTGCTCCGGGTGCTTGGGTCCCTTCTATAGGGTGCCCTGGGTGCCTGGGTCCTTCCCAGATGCCTGGCTCTGTGCTGGGGGGGGGGGGGGTGTACCCTGGGTGCCTTTTTGGGGCTACCTCGGATGCCTCGGTCCGTGCTGGGGGGGGGCGGGGGGGGTTCCCGGATACCTGGGTGCCCCCCTGGGTGCTTGGGTGCCCCCCTGGGTGCTTGGGTGCCCCTCCCCGGACCCCTGGGTGCCCCCGCAGGAGGCTTCCCAGCTGCTGCAGATGCTGCAGGCCCTGCACCCCCCCCTCCACATCGACGGCAAGAGCATCAACGTGGAGTTCGCCAAAGGTTCTAAGCGGTGAGGCCCCGCCCCTCCCGGCCCCACCCGGCCCCGCCCCTCGGCCCCTCCGCCCGCCCCGCCTCAAGCCCTGCCTCCCAGCCGTAGGCCCCACCCACTACCCCCAGCAGAGCGTCAGGGAATGGAACCTTTCTAGGGGTTCAGGCCACGCCCTCTGGCCACAAGCCACGCCCACAAAGGCCCATGGCACACCCACAAGCTCTAGGCCACGCCTCCTGCCCCGAGGTCCCACCCCCCCCCCCCCAGCAAGCCTCAGCCCGTGGAACATCTTTAGGGGGAATCTCAGGCCCCGCCCCTGGCCTTAAGCCCCGCCCACGAGCTCCAAGCCCCACCTGTGAAGAATAAACCCCACCCACAGACACCAAGCCCCGCCCCTGGGCAGCCGCAGCCCATGGAAGGCCCTGGGGTTGCCACAAGCCCCGCCCCTGAATCCCTTAAGCCCCGCCCTGGGTCACAAGCCCCACCCCAGGTCACAAGCCCTGCCCATAAAGTCTAAGCCCTGCCCCATGTCTAGGCCCCGCCCCCAGAGATCGAGTGACACACCTCAGCTGTGACCTGGGCCTCCAAGCCCCGCCCCTGCAGCTCTTAAGCCCTGCCCCAAGCCCCACCCACATCACAAGCCCCACCCACCTGGTCCCACCCCAGGCATCAGGCCCCACCCACTGCCCCTAAGCCCCGCCCCCACAGCCAAAGCCCTGACCTGCCAAGCTCCCCCCCCAACCTGGTGGCATCCTGGCCCCGCCCCCGCGGCGAGGCCCCGCCCCCTGACCCCACCCTCCCAGGGAGGTGCAGGGGGCGGGGCCAGGGGAGGGCCCGCCCCGCGCCAGCGCCGCCTCCGTTGCCTCCACCGCCATCGCCGCTGCCCAATGGGCGCTCTCCCAGGTGGGTGGGGCTGCAGAGGGGTGGGGCTTGGGTGGGGGCGGGGCTTCGACTGAGGGGGCGGGGCTTCAGGGGTGTGCAATGGGGGAAGGGTTGGCGCGTGGGGGTTGGGCTTGGGTGGGAGGGGCCTGAGGGGGTGGGGCTAATGAAGGCTGGGGAGGGGCTTCAAGTGTGGGGCGGGCCTGGGGGCCTGGGGGCGGGGCTAATGAAGGCTGGGGAGGGGCTTCAAGTGGGGCAGGCCTGGGGGCCTGGGGCGGGGCTTAGAGTGGGTGGGGCTTGGGAATCTGACTGCGGGTACCTAAGGGAGGGTGTGTTCCCGTGGTTGGGCGGGGCTCACTGAATGGGGCGGGGCTTCTTGGTGGGGGTGGGACTTGGTGAATGGTTTTGTGAGGGGGCGGGGTTTGGCAGTGTGTAGGCGGGGTTTCCAGCCTTGGGGCGTGTCTGGGTTGGGTGGGCAGGGTTTCTTCTAGAGAAGGGGGCGTGTCCTGATATGGCCACGCCCCTTCCCCCCACAGGCTGCCCCGGGTGGAGAGACCACATGGGCGGGGGGGAGGAGCCTCCCAGTGACTTCAGCAGCTTCTACCAATCGGAGGAGACCTTCACCAGCCCCACCCCTGCCCTCTACGGTTCCGCCTACCTCAAGGGCCCCACGGCCCCGCCCCCTGGCCCTGCCCTGTCTGGCCCCGCCCCTGCTAAAGCTGATGGCCCCGCCCCAGGTGAGTCCCCCCCTTCCCCTCCCCAAGGCACCCAGGCACCCGGGGCACCCTATAGAGAGCACCCAGGCATCCGGGGCACCCTATAGATGGCACCCAGGCATCCGGGGCACCCTATAGAGGGCACCCAGGCATCCGGTGCACCCTATGGAGAGCACCCAGCCATCTGGGGCACCCTATAGAGGGCACTCAGGCGTCCGGGGCACCCTATAGAGAGCACCCAGCCATCTGGGGCACCCTATAGATGGCCCCCAGGCATCTGGGGCACCCTATAGATGGCACCCAGGCATCCGGGGCACCCTATAGAGGGCACCCAGGCGTCCGGGACACCCTATAGAAGGCACCCAGGCGCCTGGGGCACCCTATAGAGGGCACCCACGCATCCAGAACACCCTATAGAGGGCACCCAGGCATCCGGGGCACCCTATAGAAGGCACCCAGGCATCTGGGGCACCCTATAGAGGGGACCCAGGCATTTGGGCACCCTATAGATGGCACCCAGGTGTCCGGGGCACCCTATAGAGAGCACCCAGGCATCCAGAACACCCTATAGATGGCACCCAGGCATCTGGGGCACCCTATAGATGGCACCCAGGCATCCGGGGCACCCTATAGAGGGCACCCAGGCATCCGGTGCACCCTATGGAGAGCACCCAGGCATCTGGGGTACCCTATAGAGAGCACCCAGGCATTTGGGGCACCCTATAGAGGGCACCCAGGCATTTGGGCACCCTATAGATGGCACCCAGGCATCCGGTGCACCCTATAGAGGGCACCCAGGCATCCGGGACACCCTATAGAAGGCACCCAGGCGCCTGGGGCACCCTATAGAGGGCACCCAGGCATCCAGAACACCCTATAGAGGGCACCCAGGTGTCCGGGGCACCCTATAGAAGGCACCCAGGCGCCTGGGGCACCCTATAGAGGGCACCCAGGCATCCAGAACACCCTATAGAGGGCACCCAGGCATCCGGGGCACCCTATAGAAGGCACCCAGGCATCTGGGGCACCCTATAGAGAGGACCCAGGCATTTGGGCACCCTATAGATGGCACCCAGGTGTCCGGGGCACCCTATAGAGAGCACCCAGGCATCCAGAACACCCTATAGATGGCACCCAGGCATCTGGGGCACCCTATAGATGGCACCCAGGCATCCGGGGCACCCTATAGAGGGCACCCAGGCATCCGGTGCACCCTATGGAGAGCACCCAGGCATCTGGGGCACCCTATAGAGAGCACCCAGGCATTTGGGGCACCCTATAGAGGGGACCCAGGCATTTGGGCACCCTATAGATGGCACCCAGGCATCCGGTGCACCCTATAGAGGGCACCCAGGTATCCGGGACACCCTATAGAAGGCACCCAGGCGCCTGGGGCACCCTATAGAGGGCACCCAGGCATCCAGAACACCCTATAGAGGGCACCCAGGCATCCGGGGCACCCTATAGAAGGCACCCAGGCGCCTGGGGCACCCTATAGAGGGCACCCAGGCATCCAGAACACCCTATAGAGGGCACCCAGGCATCCGGGGCACCCTATAGAAGGCACCCAGGCATCTGGGGCACCCTATAGAGAGGACCCAGGCATTTGGGCACCCTATAGATGGCACCCAGGCATCTGGGGCACCCTATAGAGAGCACCCAGGCATCCAGAACACCCTATAGATGGCACCCAGGCATCTGGGGCACCCTATAGATGGCACCCAGGCATCCGGGGCACCCTATGGAGAGCACCCAGGCATCTGGGGCACCCTATAGAGAGCACCCAGGCATTTGGGGCACCCTATAGAGGGCACCCAGGCATTTGGGCACCCTATAGATGGCACCCAGGCATCCGGTGCACCCTATAGAGGGCACCCAGGCGTCCGGGACACCCTATAGAAGGCACCCAGGCGCCTGGGGCACCCTATAGAGGGCACCCAGGCATCCAGAACACCCTATAGAGGGCACCCAGGCATCCGGGGCACCCTATAGAAGGCACCCAGGCGCCTGGGGCACCCTATAGAGGGCACCCAGGCATCCAGAACACCCTATAGAGGGCACCCAGGCATCCGGGGCACCCTATAGAAGGCACCCAGGCGCCTGGGGCACCCTATAGAGGGGACCCAGGCATTTGGGCACCCTATAGATGGCACCCAGGTGTCCGGGGCACCCTATAGAGAGCACCCAGGCATCCAGAACACCCTATAGATGGCACCCAGGCATCTGGGGCACCCTATAGATGGCACCCAGGCATCCGGGGCACCCTATGGAGAGCACCCAGCCATCTGGGGCACCCTATAGAGGGCACCCAGGCACCCAGGGCACCCTATAGAGAGCACCCAAGCATCCGGGCCTGACTCTTTCCCCCCCCCAGGAGCGGAGGAGCCGGCGGTGCCGGGCCTGGACCCCACGGCGGGGGGGGGCACCTTCCCCCGCACCCCTTCCGGGGGCCCCCCCTTACCCCTCCCCCGCTGCCGAGACCCCCGCCGCCACCCCCCCGGGTGCCCCACCCAGGTGGGTACCCCAAAAGTGGGGGGGGGGGGTCCCCTAAAAAAGTGAGGGGAGGGGGAGATGGGAGACCCCCCCAAAAAATTGGGGGGGGGGGGGGGAATGAGGGGAGGGGGTAGAATGAGGGGGAGGGGTGGTCCCCAAAAATGGGGGGGGGGGGGGGGGGACACCCTAAAAGTTGGGGGGGCCAGACCTAAAAGGTTGAGGGGGGGTCCCAAAATGAGGGGGGGGAAAAGGGATTGGGGGACCCCAAAAATGTGAGGGAAGTAAATTTTGGGGCGGGGGGGGGGGGGGGGGTGTTTGTAAAAGTTGGGGTGAAAAGGGGGGGGCCCCCCCAAAAGTTAGGGGGGGCTGAAAGGTGGTGGTGAGGGGGTGTCCCCAAAAATAAGGGGGGGGGGGGGGGCTGAAGTAGGTAGGGGACCCCAAAATTTGAGGGGAACCCAAAATTTGAGGGGATCCCCGAAAAGTGGGGGTGGGTGAGAAGGGGGAGATCCTAAGAGTTGGGGGGGGGCCACAAAATTGGGGGGGGGGGGTCCCCCCAAAAATGGGGGGGCAGAGGGGGAATGGGGGACTCCCAAGAGTGTAGGGCCCCCCCAAAAATTTGGGGGTTAAAATGGGGGGGGGCCCCTAAAATTGAGGGGGAGCTGAAAAGTGGGGGGAGTCCCTAAAATAAGGGGGACCCCAAATGTTTGGGGGGGGGGGGGGGTCCCAAGATGGGGGAGGAACCAGAAAGGGGGGGGGCACCCTAAAATTGGGGGGGGTCCCCAAAAGTGGGGGGGGGGGATTGAATTGGGAGGGGCATCCTGAAAGTAGGTGGGACCCCAAAAATGGGGGGGGGGACCCCCCTAAAAATGGGAGGGGGGTAAAAAGGGGGGGGGATACCCCCAAAAGGGGAGGGACCCCAAAAATGGGGGGGGGGGCAAAATGGGGTGGGGAGGACCCCAAAAATGGGGGGGGGGCAGCAAAATGGGGTGGGGAGGACCCCAAAAATGGGGAGGGGGGGGCAAAATGGGGTGGGGAGGACCCCAAAAATGGGGGGGGGCAAAATGGGGTGGGGAGGACCCCAAAATGGGGGGGGGGAGGGCAAAATGGGGTGGGGAGGACCCCAAAAATGGGGGGGGGCAGCAAAATGGGGTGGGGAGGACCCAAAAATGGGGGGGGGGGGGGGACGGGGATTGGAGGTTTTGGGGTTCAGGGGGGGGAGTTGGGGGGGGAGGGGGTTAATTTTGGGTGCTCCCCCCCCCCCCCAGACCTACACGGGGCCCCTCAAGGCCGAGACCCCCAACCCGGCCCCCACCGGGCCCCCCCCGGCCGCCCCCCCCAGTTCCGAGCCCTATGGCCAGTACCGTAAGTTGGGGGGGGGGGGGGGGGGGCGGTTTGGGGGGCTGGGGGGGGGTCTCTGGGGGTGCTGGAGGACTTTTGGGGGTGCTGGGGGACTTATGGGGGTGCTGGGGGGTTTTTGGGGGGGTTCTAGAGGGATTTAAGGGGTCCGGGGGGGGGCTTTTGGGGGGTCCTGGGGGGGGGGGTGTGTCTGTGGGGGTTTTGGGGGGCCCCGGGAGGGTTTGGGGGTTCTATGGGGCTCCTGGGGGTCTTGGGGGGGGGCTTAAGGCATTTTGGGGGGGTCTGTGGGGGTCCTGGGGGACTTTGGGGGGGTCTAGGGGGTTTGGGGGGGTCCTGAGGGGTTTGGGGGGGGGGGGGTCTATGGGAATTCTGGGGGCTTTTGGGGGGGCTTGGGGGATTTGGGGGGGGGGGGTCCTGGGTGGTTTAGGGGGAGTTGGGGGGGGGGGGGGGGGATGCTTTTGGGGGGTCTTGGGGGATTATTGGGGGGCTTAATGCCTGGGGAAGGGTCTTGGGGGTGTTTTTGGGGGGGTCCTGGGTGTTTTGGGGGGGTCCTGAGGTGTTTTTTTTGGGGGGGGGGGGTGGAGGAGGGAGGAGTTTGGGGTGTCCTGAGGATTTGAGGTGGGGGGGGGGGGGGGGGGGTCTAGTGGGGGTCCTGGACTTTTGGGGGGGGGGGGGTCCTAAGGGCTTTAGGGGGATGCCAGGGTATTTAGGGGGGGGCCTAGAATTTGGGGGGGGCCCCCAACTCCCCTCCATGACACCCCCCCCCCTTTTTTTTGGGGACCCCCCCCCCCCCCAGCGGTGCCGGACGTCTCCACTTACCAGTACGACGAGACTTCGGGGTACTACTACGACCCCCTCACCGGGCTCTACTACGACCCCCACTCCCAGGTAGGGAGAGATTTTGGGGTGCAGGGAGCAATTTTGGGGGGGCAGAGAATATATCCCCCCCCCCCCTTACCCATCAGGCGAAATTTTGGGCCAAAAAACCGCGATTTTGGGGCCGTAAACGGCGTTTTAAGGCTCGGAGGCGTTTTGGGGTGAAAAAGAAGGGTTTTGGGGGTTAAGAGTTAGTGGGGGGGGGGGTTTGGGGGTGCGAGGGGGGTTTTGGGGTACGGGGGGGGGGCTTTTATAATTTTTCTGGGCAAGTTTTGGGTGAAAAAGATGGAATTTTGGGGGCTGAAATGGTACTTAAGGCTGGGGGAGGTTTGGGGAGAAAAGCAGGGGTTTGGGGGTGTTTTGGGGGATTATTTGGGGTCAGTGGGGTGTTTTGGGGTGCAGGGGGGGATTTTGGGGTGCAGGGGGGATTTGGGGGTGCGGGGGGGGGGTCCCCCCTCACCCCTCGGGTAAAATTTTGGGCTAAAAAAGTGCAGTTTTGGGGGTGAAATGGTATTTTAAGGGGGCGAGGGGTTTTGGGGGTGAAAAGAGGGGATTTGGGGGTATTTAGGGGCTGGTTTGGGGGTTCAGTGGGCAATTTGGGGGTGCAGGGGGCCATTTGGGGGTGAAAGGGACAATGCTGGGGTGCAGGGGGGCAACTTTGGGGTGCGGGGGGCCATTTTGGGGTCCTTGGGGTGATTTGAGGGTGCAGGGCACGATTTTGGGGTGCAGGGAAGCATTTTAGGGTCCTGGGGTTGATTTTGGGGTGCAGGGGCACAATTTTGGGGTGCAGGAAGCTATTTTAGGGTTCTCAGTGTAATTTTGGGGTTGAGGGATCATTTTGGGGTGCAGGGGCGCCATTTTGTGGTGTAGGGAACCATTTTGGGTGTCCCGGGGGGCCATTTTGTGGTGCGGGGGCTCATTTTGGGGTGCAGGTGCCTATTTTAGGGTCCGTGGGGTGATTTTGGGGTGCAGCGGCCCAATTTTGGGGTGCCAGCAGCTATTTTAGTGTCCTCGGTGTAATTTTGGGGTTGAGGGGTCAATTTTGGGGTGCAGGGGAGCCATTTTGGGGTGCAGGGGAGCCATTTTGTGGTGAAGGGAGCATTTTGGGTGTCCCGGGGGGCCATTTTGTGGTGCGGGGGCTCATTTTGGGGTGCAGGTGCCTATTTTAGGGTGCATGGGGTGATTTTGGGGTGCGGGGGCCCAATTTTGGGGTGCCGGGAGCTATTTTAGTGTCCTCGGTGTAATTTTGGGGTTGAGGGGTCAATTTTGGGGTGCAGGGGAGCCATTTTGGGGTGCAGGGGAGCCATTTTGTGGTGAAGGGAGCCATTTTGGGTGTCCCGGGGGGGCCATTTTGTGGTGCGGGGGCTCATTTTGGGGTGCAGGGGTCCTATTTTAGGGTCTGTGGGGTGATTTTGGGGTGCGGGGGCCCAATTTTGGGGTGCCGGGAGCTATTTTAGTGTCCTCGGTGTAATTTTGGGGTTGAGGGGTCAATTTTGGGGTGCAGGGGAGCCATTTTGGGGTGCAGGGGAGCCATTTTGTGGTGAAGGGAGCCATTTTGGGTGTCCCGGGGAGGCCATTTTGTGGTGCGGGGGCTCATTTGGGGTGCAGGGGGTGATTTTAGGGCCCCTGGGGTGATTTTGGGGTGCAGGGGCCCAATTTTGGGGTGCCGGGGGCCTATTTTGGGGTCCCCGGGGTGATTTGGGGGGGTCCAGGCTGTCATTTTGGGCTCCTTTGGGTGATTTCGGTGCCTGGAGAGGGCGGGGGGGGGCGGAATATGACAGGATGATTCCAGGGCGCGGGGGCCATTTTGGGGTGCTCCCCCCCCACCCTGACCCCCACCCTGACCCCCACCCAGTACTACTACGACGCGGGGGCGGGGCAGTACCTGTACTGGGACGGGGAGCGCCGCACCTACCTGGCGGCCCCCCCCGCCGAGCCCCCCCCCGGGCCCCCCGGCCCCCCCGGCCCCCCCAAGGAACCCAAGGACAAGAAAGAGAAGCACAAGACGAAGACGGCTCAACAGGTTAGCACCCATGGGTGCTACCCCTGCCACCCCCCCCCTCAATGGCACCCCAAAACGTCTAGGGGGGGTGGGGTGTGTCTCTCAGCACCCTATTCTCTATGGGACCCCCCCCCCACCCCCGCATCGGTGCCCCAAAAGGACCCCAGCGCCCAGGGGTGGCTGTAGGTGATGAGAGCACCCATGGGTGCTGTTGGACATCAATGGCACCCACAAACGCTCTATAGCACTTGTGGATTTCTGTAGATGCTAGTAGCACCCAGGGGTGTTCATAAAGCCCAGTAGCACCCATTGGTCACCAACAGCATGGGGTGGTCGCCATAGACCCCAATAGCACCCATGGGTGCTCCTAGATGCCAATAGCACCCATGGGTGGTCATAGACCACCAATAGTCCCTGTGGGTCTCCATCCACTCCAATAGCACCCGTGGTTGCTCAAAAGCACCTGGGGGGTCCCATAGACCCCAGTAGCACCCATGGGTGCTCATAGGCCACCAATAGCCCCCACGGGTCTCCACCCACCCCAGGAGCACCCATGGGTCCCCAACAGCCCCCATGGGTCCACATAGATCCCAATAGCACCCATAGGTCTCCAATAGCGCCTATGGATTTCTACTCATCTCTGTAGCACCCATGGGTTCCCAATATCCCCTCTGGGTTCCCATCCATCCCAAAAGCACCCATGGGTGCCCATGTACCCCAATAGCACCCATGGGTCCCCAACTGCCCCCACGGGTGCCCCAACACCCCAGTAACCTCCATTGCTCCCCATCCATCCCAATAGCACCCATAGGTTCCCAAGAGCTCCCATGGGTTCCCACCCATCCCAATAGCACCCATGGGTTCCTAATATCCCCTCTGGGTCCCCACCCATCCCAATAGCACCCATGGGTCCCCATAGCCCCCAATAGCACCCATGAGTTCCCATGTACCCCAATAGCCATGGTGGGTCCCCAATATTCTCCACTGATTTGCATACACCCTAATAGCACCCATGGGTCCCCCATATCCCCTCTGCATCCCCATCCATCCCAACAGCACCCATGGGTGCCCATATACCCCAATAGCACCCATGGGTCCCCCAACACCCCAGTAACCTCCATTGCTCCCCATCCATCCCAATAGCACCCATAGGTTCCCCATCAACTCCCATGGATCCCCGTAGACCCCCAATACCACCCCTGGTTTTCTACCCACCCCCATAGCACCCATGGGTGTCACCCCCCCCCACCCTAACAGCACCCATGTGTCCCCAGATCGCCAAGGACATGGAGCGGTGGGCGCGCAGCCTGAACAAGCAGCGGGAGAGCGGGCGCAGCGCCGGGCCCCCCCCACCCCCCCGGGAGGACGAGCGGCGCGAGGCGGCCGCCGCCGACGCCGGCTACGCCATCCTGGAGAAGAAGGTGGCACCCATGGGTGCTGGGGGTGGTGGGGGGGGCTGATGGGTGCTGCCGTGGAGGGCTGTGGGAGGCTGGAAGGGAAATATGGGTGCTGCAATGGGAGAGCGATGGGTGCTGCAAGGTGGGTGGGTGGGTGGGGTGATGGTGGCACTAGGTACGGTGTCGTGGAGAAGAAGGTGGCACCCATGGGTGCTGGTGGTGGTGGTGGTGGGGCTGATGGGTGCTGCCGCGGAGGGCTGTGGGAGGCTGGAAGGGAAATATGGGTGCTGCAATGGGGGAGCGATGGGTGCTGCAAGGTGGGTGGGTGGGGGCGATGGTGGCACTAGCTACGCCATCCTGGAGAAGAAGGTGGCACCCATGGGTGCTGGGGGTGGTGGGAGGGGCTGATGGGTGCTCCCGTGGAGAGCTGTGGGAGGCTGGAAGGGGAATATGGGTGCTGCAATGGGAGAGCGATGGGTGCTGCAAGGTGGGTGGGTGTGTGGGGTGATGGTGGCACTAGCTACGGTGTCGTGGAGAAGAAGGTGGCACCCATGGGTGCTGGGGGTGGTGGGGGGGGCTGATGGGTGCTGTCGTGGAGGGCTGTGGGAGGCTGGAAGGGAAATATGGGTGCTGCAATGGGAGAGCGATGGGTGCTGCAAGGTGGGTGGGTGGGTGGGGTGATGGTGGCACTAGGTACGGTGTCGTGGAGAAGAAGGTGGCACCCATGGGTGCTGGTGGTGGTGGTGGTGGGGCTGATGGGTGCTCCCGTGGAGAGCTGTGGGAGGCTGGAAGGGAAATATGGGTGCTGCAATGGGGAGCGATGGGTGCTGCAAGGTGGGTGGGTGTGTGGGGTGATGGTGGCACTAGCTACGCCATCCTGGAGAAGAAGGTGGCACCCATGGGTGCTGGGGGTGGTGGTGGGGCTGATGGGTGCTGTCATGGAGGGCTGTGGAGGCTGCAAGGGGAGTATGGGTGCTGCAATGGGAGAGCGATGGGTGCTGCAAGGTGGGTGGGTGGGGGCGATGGTGGCACTAGCTACGGTGTGCTGGAGAAGAAGGTGGCACCCATGGGTGCTGGTGGTGGTGGGTGCAGCCGTGGGGGGTTGGAGGTGTTGGTTGGGGAGCTGTGGGGTGCTATGGGTGCTGTAGGAGGTGCTATGGGTGCTACATTGTCAGAGGGAAGCAGTGGGTGCCATGGGGGGCCATGGGTGCCATAGGGTGCCATGGGGGGGGGGGCTATGGGTGCTGGCATGGGGTGCCGCAGAGGCCTATGGGTGCCACAGGGTGCAATGGGGGCCTATGGGTGCTGTGGGGGAGCAGTGGGTGCTGGCTGTGGGGGGGGAGAGCAATGAGGGTGCAACAACACCCCATACTCCCCCCCAGCACCCATGGGTGCCCCCCTAACCAATCCTGCCCCCCCCCACCCTGCAGGGTGCCCTGGCCGAGCGGCAGCACCCACCTATGGAGCTGCCCAAGCTGGCGAGCGACGAGCGGCTGGTGAGCACCTCATTGGGTGCCCCCCCACCCACCCCACCCACCCACCCAACCCTGGATGCCTGGGGCCCCCCCCTCTCCTGGCTGGCTGGGTCCATGGGTGCCCCCCCCCCCCCCCACCCACCCAACCCCCCGGATGCCTGGGTCCCCCCCAAACTCCTGGGTGCCCCCCAAACTCCTGAGTCCCCCCCACCCCAAGACTCCTACGTCCATGGGTGCCCCCCCCAAAGCCTCCTGCCTCCATGGGTGCCCCCCCCCAAGACTCCTACCTCCCTGGGTGCCCCTCCCGAAGACTCCTGGCTCCATGGGTGCCCCCCCAAACTCCTGGGTGCCCCCCAAACTCCTGAGTACCCCCCCTCCCCGAACTCCTACCTCCATGGGTGCCCCCCCAAGACTTCTGGGTCCCCCCTAAACTGCTGGGTGCCCCCCAAACTCCTGGGTCCCCCCCTCCCCGAACTCCTGCCTCCCTGGGTGCCCCCCCCAAGACCCCTGCCTCCATGGGTGCCCCTCCCAAGACTCCTGGGTGCCCCCCAAACTCCTGGGTGCCCCCCCCAAGCCTCCTGCCTCCCTGGGTGCCCCCCAGACTCCTGGGTCCCCCCCAAACTCTGAGTCCCCCCTCCCCGAACTCCTGCCTCCATGGGTGCCCCCCCCAAGACTCCTACCTCCATGGGTGCCCCCCCCCAAACTCCTGGGTGCCCCCCAAACTCCTGGGTCCCCCATACTCCTGAGTCCCCCCTCCCCGAACTCCTACCTCCATGGGTGCCCCCCCAAGACTCCTGGGTCCCCCCCAAGACTCCTGGGTGCCCCCCAAACTCCTGGGTCCCCCCTCCCCGAACTCCTACCTCCATGGGTGCCCCCCCCAAGACCCCTGCCTCCATGGGTGCCCCCCCCCAACACCCCTGCCTCCATGGGTGCCCCCCCCAAACTCCTGGGTCCCCCCAAACTCCTGGGTGCCCCCCAAACTCCTGAGTCCCCCCTCCCCGAACTCCTGCCTCCATGGGTGCCCCCCCCAAGACTCCTGGCTCCATGGGTGCCCCCCCCAAACTCCTGGGTGCCCCCCCCAAACTCCTGAGTCCCCCCAAACTCCTGGGTGAGTCCCCCTCC
>CM075619.1:641823-733722 GCA_037962945.1 Sarcoramphus papa | reverse complement strand
GGTACTGGGGTTACTGGGGGGACTGGGGAAATGCACTGCAGAGCGTTGCAGGATGCTGCCAGGTGCTGACTCAGAGCTGTTACTGGGAGCTATTACTGGGAGCACTGGGGAGCTGGGAAGTGCAGCACAGAACGCCAGGGGATGCTGCTGGACGCTGACAGGGAGCTGGTACTGGGAGCACTGGCGGGACTGGGTAAATACAGCACCGGAGCGCTGGGGGATGCTGCTGGGCTCTGACTGGGAGGCACCGCAGAGCTGATACTGGGACCACTGGGAGATCCCAGTGGTGGTAACTGGGAGGCACAGTGGGGATGATACCTGGGAGCTGTAACTGGGAGAACTGGAAGGTCCTGGGCGACGGGAACTGGGAACTGTGTGGAGATTTTATGTGGGAGATACTGGGAGATAAGCGGTAACTGGGAGACGGGAACAGCGGTGGATGCTGTAACTGGGATTTGCCGGGAATGGGTGACTGGGAGCAGTGGGGAAGCTGGAACTGGGAACTGTGTGGAGGCTGGATCTGGAAGATACTGGGAGATACTGTGGGGCTGGAACTGGGAGGTACTGTAGGGCTGGAGCTGGGAGATACTGGGAGATACCCTGGGGCTGGAACTGGGAGATACCCTGGGGCTGTGACTGGGGGCTACTGGGGGCTGTGACTGGGGGCTACTGGGGGCTGTGACCGGGAAATCCGACAAGACGGGAACTGCGACTGGGGAGCTGCAGCACTGGGAGCTACTGGGCCACCGTAACTGGGTGTACTGCCTGTAACTGGGTGTACTGGGCCGTACTGGGATGGCCCCGGCACATCCCAGCCACCGCGGTCCCACCCGGGCTATTTTTAGCCCCGTGGCCACCGCAGGCGGCTCCAGGGCTATTTATACCCCGGGGGGGGGGGGACGACAAGGGGGGGACACACACATGGCGGGGGGGGGGACGACGACAACGAGGGTGCCAGCCGTCCCCGAGGAGCCCCGGGGTCCCCGGGGGTGGGGGTCCCCTCGCTTCCCCCCCCACCCAGGGCACCCCACTGGGGTGACGGGGACTCCGTCCGTCCGTCCGTCCGTCTGCCCCCACCGCCTTCCCCCAGCCCCGCCACAGCAGGGGGACCCCCATGTCCCCCCCCTCCCCGTCCCTGTCCCCCCCTTATCCCCCCACCCCGCCGATGGCTTTGCCAGCCGGTGCCGTGATCCCGGCCAGTCTCCGGCTCTTTTTTCCACTCGCTCCCGGCCTGGCAGCAGCCGCTGGAAATTCCTTGGGCCGGGATCAATCGGAGGCGGCTGTCGGCTGCTGCCCACCCCCACCCCCCCGCCCCCCAACACCTTCCCCTGCCCCCCCCCCCCAGCACCCCTCGGTCCCTTGCACCCCATGGCTCAGCCCCCCCCCCCCCCCCCCAACACCGCCTGGTTGATGGTGGGGGTCTTGGGGGGGGGGGACACGACACGACACCCAGGAGTCTGGGGGGGTCTTGGGGGAGCACCCAGGGGTCTCTGGGGGGGGACCCCGGGGTCTGGGGAGTACCCAGGGGTCTCAGGGAGGACCCAGGGATTTGGGGATGATTTGGGGGGGGTCTTGGGGAGGATCCAGAAGTCCGGGGAGGATCTGGGGGTATCTGGGGAGGACCCAGGAGCTCAGGAGCACCCAAGGGACCCCAGGGAGGACCCAGGGGTCCCAGAGCACCCAAGGGTCTTGGGGGAAGGACCCAGGAATCCGGGAGTACCCGGGCGTCTTGGGGAGAACGCAGGAATTTGGGGAGGATCTGGGGGGGTCTTGGGGAGGACCTGGGAGTCTGAGGAGGACCCGGGAGTCTGGGAGCACCTGGGGGTCTTGGGAAGAGCCCAGGAATTTGGGGAGGATCTGGGGGTATCCAAGGAGGACCCAAGAGTTCAGGGAGCACCCGGGGGTCCCTAGGGAGGACCCAGGAGTCCGGGAGCACCTGGGGGATCTCTGGGAAGGATCCAGGAGTTTTGGGAAGGATCCCGGGGGTCTCCGGGGTGACTCAGGAATCCGGGAGCACCCAGGGGGCTCGGAGAAGGGCTCCGGAGTTTGGGGAGGACCCAGGAATCTGGGGAGGGCATGGAAGTCTCCGGGAAGGACCCAGGAGGAGTCAGCACCCATCCTTGGGGTGCCGGGACCCCATCCTCGGGGAAAACAGGCAGCGCCCCCCCCCCCCCCCCCGACCTGGGTCCCCTCCCTGGGGATGCCGTGATGGGTGGCTGGGGATGATGGCCCCGATGTCACCATCCGGGGGCCGTGGGGGTACGCGCGATGGGAGAAGGGGGGGGGGGGGGGCCCCAGCTTCGCATCCACCCCCCCCCCGGGCCCCCCGGGAGTTGAGCTATGCGCCCGTAATGGCTTTTCCTCTCGCTCGGCGTCGCCGGCAGAAGAAAGGTGCCTCTGTGCCGGCCGGGCTGGGAGGGGGCCAGCACCGCGGGCGGCGAGGAAGAGGAGGGGACCCGACGTCGGCTGTTCCCCCCCCCCCCCCCCCCCAAACCTTTCCCACCCTGAGCATCCCACAAGGCCAAGCTGGAGAACGAGGGGTGCCGGGTGGGGGGGGTGGTGGTGTATATTTTGGGGGGGGGGGGGGGCCCCCAGGGGTAACACGGTGCTGCGAGCTTCCCCCGCCGCAGTGCCCCAGTACGGCCCAACCGTCCCCGGCTGGGTGCTGAGGGTGGCGGGGCTGGGGTGGGGGGGGTGGGGGGGGACACGACGACACACGATGACACGAGCCCCGCGCCACGGTGATGGGGTTGATGAGAAACGCAGGCCGGGGCTGGCTGCGGGGAGGCCGAGGGGGATGGGAGGCGGGCGGACGGACGGACGGACGGACGCACGTGGCGGAGTCGCCATCGCCACGCGCCTCATCGGGGATGGGGGGGTTTTTTTGGGGGGGGGGGGGGGGGGGGGGGGAAGTGTCGGGGCTCGCTGAGGTTGTCCTGGCTGGCTTCACCGGGCTTGCACCGGCGTGGCGGCACCGCGTCCGTCTGTCTGTCCGTCTCCGCTCTCCCCCCCCCCCCCCCCCCCCCCCCACCTCGAGCCCCGGTGCTTGGCTGCTGCCCCTGATGGGTTCTGCAGATGCTGGGGCTGCGATGGGGAAGCTGGGCCGGCCGGGCCAGGGCAGGGATGGGGGGGGACGGTTTGGGGGTGCAGGAGGAGACGGGGGGTGGGGGGGGACAGGGATGGGACAGACACACGCGGGTGCTGGTAAGAGCCCCCGCCGGCCGCTGCCGTCCCGGTGCCGCCGGCGGCCGAACAAAGCCGCCCTTCATGGGCGTCCCGGGAGGGAGATCGGAATTCGGATAGCGGTGAGACGGGCACGGCTGCGGTGGCCCACGGCACCTGGCGGTGCTCAGGGCAGCCCGCGGTGCCCAACGGCAAGCCCATGGCACCCCACAGCACCCTGCGGTGCTTGGGGCACCCCGTTATACCCTGCCCCCTGCATGGGGCAGCCCAGTGGTGCCTCACAGCACCCTGGGGCACCCCACAGCACCCTATGGCACCGCAGGGCACCCAGCAGTGCCTGGGGCAAACCTTGGCACCCCGTGACGCTCCATGGCATCCCATGGCACCCTATTGCACCCTGCAGTGCCTGGGGCACCCCATGGCACCTCGTGGCACCCTGTTGCACCCCATGGCACCCCATGACACCCTGCAGTACCCCGGGGCAGCCCACAGTGCCCCATGGCACCCTATGGCATCCCATGGCACCATATGGCACCCTGCAGTGCCCAGGGCAGCCCATGGCACCCCATAGCATCCCATGGCACCCTATAGCACCCTACAGCACCCTGCGGTGCCCAGGGCAGCCCAGAGCGTCCTATGGCACCCTGCAGTGCCCAGGGAACCCCATGGTACCCCATAGCACCCTATGGCACCCCACAGCATCCTATGGCACCCTGCAGTGCCCGGGGCACCCCGTGGCACCTCGTGGCACCCTGTTGCACCTCATAGCATCCCCACAGCACCCTACAGCACCCTGCAGTGCCCAGGGCATCCCATAGCACCCTATGGCACACCTTGCAGTATCCCACGGCACCCAAGAGCACCCGCAACACCGGTCCCGGTGCCGGTGGTGGTGCCGGGAGCGTGGCGGGGAGCGGCGAGTCCACCAAGGGGACCCCGCACCCTAACGCGTCCCCTCCGGTCCCCAGGAGAACCCGTGGACGTGCTGAAGATCCTCCAGCTCCACTCCCTGCCCGAAGGTGTCAAGAAGGTGCCGGGTTTCTGCTCCCAACGCGGCGCCGGCTCCGACGTCGCCTACCGGATAACGCGGCAGGCGCAGCTCAGCGCGCCCACCCGGCAGCTCTTCTCCGGTAAACGGGCAAAGCCGGTGATGGAGGGGGGGGGGAAACGACACCCCCCCTTACCCCGTGCCGTGCTCAACCGCCTCTTGCCTACCCTTAGGTAAATTCCCAGAGGATTTCTCCATCATGACCTTGGTGAAAGCCAAACCCGGCGTCCAGGCGTTCCTCCCTCTCCATCTACAACCAAGATGGCGTCCAGCAGCTGGGCGTAGAGCTCGGCCGCTCGCCCGTCTTCCTCTACGAGGACCAACACGGCCGCCCGGCTCCCGAGGATTATCCCCTTTTCCGGGGCGTCGATTTGGCCGACGGCAAGTGGGTACCCGCCAGCCGGCATCTTCCGACGCCGACGGTCCCGTACCCACCTCTCCGTCTCCCCGCAGGTGGCACCGGGTGGCCTTGAGCGTCAGCCGGCGCTCGGTGACGCTGCTGGTGGATTGTCGGCAGCGGGAGACGCGACCCCTTCCCCGCAGCGCCCGGCCTTTCCTCGACACCCGCGGCATCACCGTTTTCGGCACCCGTATCCTCGACGAGGAGGTTTTCCAGGTACGGCGGGGGGGGGGGGGGGGTTGGGTTTTTTTTGGGGGGGTGTGTCATCATCCCACCTCACTCCCCCCCCGAAATGTGTCCCCGCAGGGTGACATCCAGCAGCTACTCATCGCCGCTGACCCGCAAGCGGCGTTCGACTACTGCGAGCACTACGGTCCCGGCTGCGCCGTGGCGGCGGACGGTGGCCCCCAGGCGCAGGAACCCCCCCGGCAGCGGCAGGAGGAGGTGGGGGGGGGCCACAAGATGGGGGGAGAGGCGGGCGCCGATGCGGGGAGGGGGGGGGGGAACCCTTCTCCCTTATGGGGGGGGGGGGGGGTTTGCTCCAGGGTGGGTTTACCCCCCATAAAGGGAATGGGGTTGGGGGGGGGACACACACGCGTCCCCGGTGTCGTGTCCCGTCCCCCCCCCCGTAATGGCTGTGTTTCGGTGACGTTTGCTTCTTCTCACCCCCCCCCCCCCCAATTCGTCGTGTCCCCCCCCCCGTTGTCCCCTGTTTCCCCCCCCCTAAAGTACTCCGAGGAGGCTGTGGAGTACTACGAGTACCCCTACTACTACACTAATAGCGAGGACGGGCCCCCCCCGGGGGGGGTCCCCGAAAAGGTAACGGCGGGCAGGGTCCTGTCCGTCTGTCTGTCCGTCCGTCCGTCTGTCTGTCCGTCCCCGTTGTGTCGCAGCCCCCCCCCCCCCCCCAAGTAGGAGCATGGAAGGGCAACGGGGGAAGGGGGGGGGGGGGGGTGGATGGGGGTGCTGCACCCGGGGGGGGGACCTGGGGTGCCCCCCCCCCCACTCGTGCCGTCCCCGGGGACCTCACGCCGGGTACTTTGTGTTTTGTCTCCCCCCCCCGCCCCCCAAAATTCCCCCCCCCCCCCCCCCCCGGGTGGGTTTGTGTGTGTGTGTGTGTCGCTGCTGCCGCCTCTTCATCGCCGCCGCCGTCCTCTTCCTCGCCGTGCTGGGAGCTAGAACCCCCCCGGCCCCAACCCCAAGGGCCCCCCCAGGGCTGGCACCCCGAAAAAACAACGGATGATGATGATGATGATGAACACGGCACCCGCCTACGGGAAATCTCCCGGGAAGGGGAAATCCCCTGGGAACCATCCCGGGAATGGGGGGCCCCCCAAAACCAGCAAGATGGGGCTGAGCCCCCCCCCCAGGAACGGGGCCAGGAGCCAAAGCAACAGCTACCAGCAGGTAGAGAACGATCCCGAGCCGGGATCCCGAGTCCGTCCGTCCGTCCGTCCGTCTGTCCGTCCCGCCACGGGGCCATTCGGTGACGTCCCGGTGATGGAAATAAAGAGGGGGGAACGCTGGAAAGATGGGGGGGCCCTTTCCAGCGAGTCGCCTTTATTTCTCTCACACCCCCCCCCCCCCCCCAATTTCACCCCCCTCCGCGATCGCTTTGTCCCCCCAAACGATCCCAGTTTTTGGGGGGCCACCTACTAACCCCCCCCCCCCCTCGCCCTCGGCTGTGTGTCTCCATCATCCATCGCTTGGCTCGTCCGTCTGTCCGTCCGTCCGTCTCGCCCGTTCTCTCATGACCCCTCCCTCCCCTCCCTCCCCCCCCCCCAGGATAGGGGGCTGCCCCCCACGGAGGAGCCCTGGGGGGGGGCCACAGCGTACCCGGATTACACCCCGATCCCCTCCGGGAACCCCGACGGTGCCTCCTGGGAGGAGACGGGGCCGGCGCAGGTAACACCCAGGGTGAGGGTTGGGGGGGGGGGGGACACGGACACATGGACACCCCCCCACCCTCACCCCCCCCCCCCCCCCCCAAACCCTGGGGTCCCCTCCCCGCCATGGGACGGGGGGTGAGGTGCAACGGGGAAGCGGGTGGGGGAGAACCCCCCCGTCCCACCGTGCGCCCGTTAACGCCGTCTCTCCTCGGGGTGCCCGTCACCCCGCCGTCGGGGCGGCAGGAGGAGGAGGAGGAGGAGGAGGAGGATGGGGGTCCCGGCCGGGCGTATGAGTACGTCTATACGGACCACCCCGAGGAGCTGGGTGTAAGTTTTGGGGGGGGGGGGGGGGGGGAGTGTCTTGAGTGTCCGTCCTGGCTCGGCTCCGTGTCCGTCCGTCCGTCCCGTCTCCACGTCCGTCTGTCTCGTCCCGTCCCCGGTGTTGGCTCTGCACGGCTCCGGGGGGGGGTGTGTGTGTGTGTGGGGGGGGGTGTGTCGTCCTTGTCCCCCTCCCCTCCATTTGCAGTGTCCCCCCCCAGCACGTCCTCACCCTCGCCTAGGGTGTGATGTCACTCAGGCCGCGTGTGACATCATCAGACACCCCCCCCTGCGCCCCCCCACTTCTTCCCCGTATGCTTCGCCCCGTTCGCTCCCCCCAATTAATGGCGGCGCTGGCGTTAATTACCGCTGGGGGGACGAGGTAATTCCACCCACCCCCCCCCCGCCATCTCGGGGGTGGGGGCTGGGATTTGAACTGGGGGGGTTGTGTCCCCCCCCCCCCTCCCCCCAGTTCCTAAATCCCCCCTCCCCCTTCCTGACCCTCCCTTTGGGGGGGGGGTGTTGTATTTTAAGGGGGGGGGTTAACCCCATCCCTTAAGCTCATCCTTGATTGGGGGGGGGGGGACAGAGACCCCCACGGCGGGGTTCGCTGTGGGATGGGGAAGGGGGGGGGGGGGGTCACACCCACACCCACGCGGGGTCCCCGGGGTGCCCTGCACTGACGGGTCCCTCTTGGGGGGGGGTTACATGTCTGCCACCCCCAGGCTGTGCGCGGCGTCAGGGGCTACAAGGGCGAGAAGGGCGAGCCCGCCGTCCTCGAACCGGTACGTGTGTGTCGTGTTCCACACCCCCCCCCCCCTTAAATTTGTGGGGTCACCGGTGTGTCGTTGTCACACCCCCCCCACCCCCCACCCCCCCGGCCCCGGCCGGTGATGGCACCCCAGGGCCGGACGCTGCCCCCCCCCCCAATCCCACCCCCCCTTCTCGTCCCACAGGGCATGTTGGTGGAGGGTCCCCCCGGTCCCGAGGGACCTGCGGTAAGACACCCCCCCCCCCCCCACCTTCGGTGATGCTATGGGGAACAGGGAGGGTAGCACCCCATTGTCACCCCCCCCCACCCCCACCCTGGGTGCCACCGTCACCCCATGTCTCTGCTTCCCCCCTCCCCAGGGCATGTCGGGACCACCGGGGACACAGGGACCCCCGGGAGCCCCAGGAGAGCCCGGCGAGAGGGTGAGTACGGGTTTGGGGGGGCCCCTTTGAAAACCTCCATCGTGGCATTGACCCCCCCTCTTTATGTCATTGACACCCCCCAACCCCCCCGGCCTGTCCCCAACAGGGTCCCCCCGGCCGTGCCGGCCTCCCCGGCTCCGACGGGACCCCCGGACCCCCCGGCACCTCCATGATGTTGCCGGTGAGTTGGGCAGAGCAGCTGGGATGAGGGGTGATGGGGTGGCTTTCCCAAAAGGTGTCCTCCCCCCAGTTTTGGGGGGGGTGGGTGGGGTGGGGGGTGTGACGGGGTGGGGGGTGTGACTGGGTGGGGGGGGCACCCATCACCATCCCAATTCCCACCATCTCCCTCTCCCAGTTCCGCTTCGGAAGCAGCGGCGGTGACAAGGGTCCGGTGGTGGCGGCGCAGGAGGCGCAGGCTCAGGCCATCCTGCAGCAAGCCCGGGTGAGTCTGGGGGGGGGACACGGACACGGGGACCCCCCCCCCCCCAGGACCCCCCCTTCCCCTTAGGACCCTCCAATGGGGTCCCCAAAGCTGCTCGCACCCCCCGGATGCCGAACCCGGGGATGCTCAGGGCGGGGGTTGCATCCTGCACCCAGTGCCCCCCAGTTTTGCCCCTGTCCCCCCCCCTTTCAGTGAGGAATAACCCCCCCCCCCTCTGCTTCTCTCCCCCCCCCTCAGCTGGCCCTGCGGGGCCCCCCCGGACCCATGGGGTACACCGGCCGCCCCG
Organism: Sarcoramphus papa; assembly: GCA_037962945.1. Lineage (NCBI taxonomy): Eukaryota > Metazoa > Chordata > Aves > Accipitriformes > Cathartidae > Sarcoramphus > Sarcoramphus papa. The sequence goes on along the minus strand of CM075619.1, from coordinate 724,962 downwards.
GACCCATGGTAGGTATCAGCGTCCCGGTAGAGTTTGGGGTTCAGGGTGGGGAACGTGAGGAAGGGGGGGTTGGTGCCCTCCTCCCACCCCCCCCAACATGTTGTGGAGTTGGGGAGAGGGGGAAGATTATGGGATGGAGGGGATTTGGGGGTGTCGGGGGGGGGTGGGGGGGAACCCCCATGTTTTCCACCCCCCACCCCCCCATGCTTTTCCTTGCAGGGGCAGCCCGGCAGCACCGGCATGAAGGGGGAGTCGGGAGACTTCGGCCCCCAGGTGAGCCCCAAGGGCGGGGGAGGGGCGAGCGGACCCCAAGGACACACCCCCCCCCCCCTCGTCAACCTCGTGCACCTCGTTATCCGGAACCTCGTTAACACCCTGCCCTCCCTCTCTGCAGGGTCCCCGAGGTCCTCAGGGCCTGACCGGACCCCCGGGAAAGCCTGGCCGGAGGGTGAGTTTGGGGGGCCGGGAGGGGAGGGAATTGGGGGGGGGTGGGGGGGGGTGGGGGTGTCTGTGCTCCCCCCCCCCCCCCTCACCCCATCTGCATCCGGCAGGGCCGACCGGGAGCTGACGGCGCACGGGGGATGCCCGGTGATCCCGGCGTTAAGGTAATGGCTAGGATGTTCCCAAGCCAACGTTGGGGTATCCCCTCGGATTCCCCCAATCCAACGTTGGGGTATCCCCTCGGATCCCCCCAAGCCAATGTTGGGGTGTCCCCTAGGATCCCCCCCCCCCCCCCGCCCCGGTCATTGGGATCCGGAGCACCCTTGGGTGCCCACCTGTTTCCCAGGAGAGCTCTGCCGGGGAGCCCCGCACTGGGTTGGCAGCTGGCGGCCCCACGGCAGACTGGGATACAGGGATCGTGTGGGATCAGAGCCGGGATCGGAGCACGGATCCTGGATTGAACAGGAGGATTCTGTGGGGTGGGGAGGGACGGGGTGGGGGGCGGGTGGGGGGGGGCTGCACCGGACCCACTGCCGCTCCGGGGGTCCCTCTGTGGGGCTGATCCCGGCTGATCCCGGATCCCGGCTGATCCCGGGTCCCAGCTGATCCCAGATCCCGGCTGATCCCGGGGAGCACCTCAGTGACATCTCTGTTCCCCCCCACCCACCCCAGGGTGACCGTGGCTTCGACGGGCTGCCGGGGCTGCCGGGTGACAAAGGCCACCGGGTAAGTCACCGCGGCCGGGAGACGGCACCCGCGGAGCCCCCCCGCTCCTGCCTGCACCCCCCCCCCCCCGCTGCCTTCACCCTGCCTCCACCCCTGGGTGTGCCTGGCTTGGGGGTACCCACATCCCCTCCCTCCTTCTTCCCCTGGGACCCCACCACCGGCTACACCCGTAAACCGCGGCCTGAGCAAACACCGGCGCCCGCCGTCACCGTCACCGCCGCCGCCAACCGCCTTCCCACCCCTCTGGCCGGCACAGAGCCCCCATTCACGGGCAGCTGCCCGCGCACACTGAACGCATTCACGCCGCCCCCGCCGTCGCTCAACGCCCCCTTTACCTGCTGCCCCCCGCGCCCCCCGCCGCGCCGACCCCCCCCCCACCTCCATCACACCCCCTTGGCACCGTCGCGGCACAGCCGTAACCCGCCGGCTGACCCGGGTTTTTGGCCCCGTAGGGTGAAACTGGTTCGCAGGGGATGCCGGGACCCCCCGGCGAGGATGGCGAGAGGGTGAGTGAGCGGCTCTGGGTGCGGGGATCGGTGGGGTGGGACAACCTGGACACCCCCCCACACACACACCCCCACACCCCCCATCCCCGCTCACCGCCCCGCTTGTCCCTCCGCAGGGTGACGACGGAGAAGTGGGACCCCGAGGACTCCCCGGAGAAGCGGTACGGGGTCTCGCACCCACGTGGGGTGGGGGGGAGGTCTTGCACAGGTTAAGGGGGGGGGGGGACACGAAGCAGTGCCACGACCCCGCTGACCCCTGCCATGGCCCGGCGTGGATGTCACCGTGATCTTAGGTGGGGACACACACACACACACACACACATCACACTCCCACCACTTTTGGGAGCAAAGACACCCCCCCCCCCTCCTCCCTGGGTGCCCCCCTTAACGCCTCGTCTGCCCTCACAGGGACCCAGAGGTCTGCTCGGCCCCAAAGGTCCCCCGGGAATCCCCGGCCCCCCGGTAAGTGCCGTAGTAAGACCCTCGTCCCCATCCCCTCCCAAACCCGCTGTGTGTCGTCCCGTGTCCCCCCCCACCCACCTCAGCACCCATCTCCTCCGCAGGGCGTGCGTGGCATGGACGGTCCCGTCGGTCCCAAGGGGAACCTGGTGAGTTGGGGGGGGGGGGGGGGGGCGTCCGGTCCCTCCCGCCTGGGTGCTGCGAGCTTCCCCGCAGCGGTGTCCCCCAGCTCTGTCTCCCCGTGGGGTATCCATCCCCACCGTGATACCCCACTGGGGACACGCCATGTCCCACTGGGGACACCGGCGTGTCCCCAATGGGATCCTCGAGCACTGACCCACCGTCTCTGACCGTCATAGGGGCCGCAAGGGGAGCCCGGACCCCCAGGTCAGCAGGGAACCCCAGGAACCCAGGTGAGCACCCCTATTTCCGCCAGGAGCCGGAGCCCCTCGCCCTGGAGCAAGGGGAGGGCCCCGTTGCTGGGAGCAGGGGGGCACAGGGTGGTAACCCCCCCCCCCCATCTCTATGTTTTAGGGTCTCCCAGGACCCCAAGGTGCTACAGGACCTCCTGGAGAGAAGGTGGGTGCTGGGTCCTGAACCCGAGGGTGGGGTGCACGCAGGGAATTGAGGGGGGGACGGGGACGACACGACTTTGCTCCCCTCCCTCGCTGCCGGTGCTCACCCCGGCTCCTCTCTCTGCAGGGTCCCCAAGGGAAACCCGGCTTGCCCGGCATGCCTGGCTCCGACGGACCCCCCGTGAGTACCACCCCCCATCACCCCCAGCCAGTGTCACCCCACTCCCGGGCACTGTCACCCCCCGCTCCCGCAGTCCCCTGCCCTGGGGCAGGGACGCATCCAGCATCTGAAGGATGCTCCGGCCACGTGCCAGCCCCCTCTGACCCCCGCTGTCCCCATGTCCCCCGCTGTCCCCATGTCCCCCCCCCTAGTCTGGAGGACCCAGGTTGGGACGGAGCCACCGAGGAGGCTGGTTATGGGTCCAATGTGGGGGGGGACACGTGTCTGCGTGCCCCATCTCAAGGTCTCTCCTCATCCCCGTCGTTCCCTCTTCTGTCCCCAGGGCCACCCCGGGAAGGAGGGACCCCCCGGCACCAAGGGCAACCAGGTAAAGCACCACGCGTCCCCCTCCCCGGGCTCTGCCTCCCCTCTTGCCCCCTCCCCGGGGGGGGGGGGGGGGCAACGAGCAGCCCCAGCCCCACATCTGCAGGGTGGGGGTCCCGTGGTGGCCCCCCTGAATGTCCCCAGGCGCATGGTGCAAAACTCTCCCTCCCTCCCTCCCTAGGGCCCCTCGGGTCCCCAGGGACCCATCGGCTACCCAGGCCCACGTGGTGTGAAGGTCAGTGCCGGATTTTTGGGGGGGGGGGCTGGGGGCAGCGGGTATCGGCCAACGCCGCATTTTTGGGGGAAAACCGGGAGGAATTGGGAGCCGTGACGCCGCTTCACGCCGTGGGTCACCCTGCTCCTCTCTCCCTAGGGAGTCGACGGCATCCGGGGGCTGAAGGGACACAAGGGTGAGAAGGTGGGTGTCTGTCCCCGTGCCCCCCCCACACCCTGCCGGCGGTGCGGTGGTCCCCAGTCGGCCACTGGGCTGCGTCACCGCTTCCCCTGCACCTCGACGCCAGCATCTCCATCCTCATCCTCTCCCGCAGGGTGAGGAAGGCTTCCCCGGCTTCAAGGGGGACATGGGTGTGAAAGGAGACCGGGTAGGTGCACAGGGTGGGGGGCTCCCCGATGTCCCCCCAGGGCTGCTGCCCTGGCTGGACCACCCTGATGCCCCCCCCCACCGCCCCCCCTCACCTCGGCATCTCCCGCAGGGTGAAGTCGGCGTGCCGGGCTCCCGGGGTGAGGACGGACCCGAAGGTCCCAAGGGGCGGACGGGACCCACCGGTGACCCTGGTCCCATCGGGCTGGTCGGAGAGAAGGTGAGGGGACACGGCCACGGTTGGGGGAAGTGGGGGGCGGCGTGCCGCTGCCGTGGGGCTGGCAAAGACCCTGCCACGGGCACCCCGTGATGCGCCCCCCCCCCCTCCACCCCTCACGTCTCTCTCCCACAGGGAAAGCTGGGAGTGCCAGGCCTGCCCGGCTATCCAGGACGTCAGGGTCCCAAGGTAAGCGTGGTGGCCATGGGGCTGCCCGACATGTTCGTCCATCCTCATCCCGCCCCCCCCCTCCCAGCAGCACCGCTCACCCCAACTCCTCTTCATCCCCAGGGATCGCAGGGTTTTCCCGGATTCCCGGGCAGCAACGGCGAGAAGGGTGCGCGGGTGAGTGACGCCCCCCCCCCCCCCCCCAACTCGTGTCCCCCCCTCAAGGACCAGCTGTGAAGCGGAGGGGACACACGAGCGCTGGGGTCCCTGCCCTGTCATGTCCCCCCCCCCCATATTTCTCTGAAGTGCTCTCTCTTATAGGGTCTGTCCGGGAAATCGGGGCCCAGGGGCGAGCGTGGCCCCACGGTGAGTATGGGGCAGGGTTAATGGGAGGGGGGGGCTATGCTCGTGGGGGGGGGCTATGCTCTTCCCCCCTCCCCACACCCCCACATCTCTCTCCTGGGGTGCTCTCTGCCCAGCCAGGCTGGGACTGGGGGAGCCCAGCACCCCCCAATCTGTGGGGTGGAGGGCACCCCAGGTGGGGAGGGAGCTGATAGACCATCCGTCACCCCCCCACCCCTTCTCCCGCAGGGTCCCAGGGGCCAGCGGGGACCACGAGGAGCCACCGGAAAGTCAGGGGCGAAGGTCGGTCCAGGGCGGGGGGGAGGGAGCTGGGAAGGGCGAGTAGGGTGGGCTCACCCCGACCCTTATGCGCGTGCAATCGCACACGCGTGTGGCGGCTCCGGCGCTGACCTGTGCCGGAGCCGGTCACTCGCTGGGCACCTAAAACCTCTCCCCTTCCTTGTTCCCCCAGGGCACGTCCGGCAGCGACGGCCCCCATGGCCCCCCAGGTGAACGGGTAAGTGGGTGTCCCAGCCTGGATTTGGGGTGGGTGGGTGGGTGTGTCCCCGCTGGTGTCCCCACTGTTGTCCCCCGGTGCCATCCCCACCAGCCACCCACCCTGCGGCCACCGCGCCTGTGCCTGTGACCCCCCTCAGTGCCCGCCGTCACCCAAACCCCCAGCTTACCCCCCCCCCCGCCCTCGCCCCCCACGCACGCAGCTCCATCTCAGCGCAACCCTCGCGCTGGGGGCAGGGGTGGGGGGGCTCGGTGATGCTCCGCTAACGAGCTCTGTGTTAATTAGCACCATCCCCGGTGGGCCGTAACCACCCCGCTCTTCTCCCCTCTAGGGTCTGCCAGGACCACAGGGACCCAATGGCTTCCCGGGACCCAAAGGACCCCCCGTAAGTAGCGGGCTCCCCTCTCCACCCCACACGTGAGGTGCCCCCTGCGCCGTTCACCCCCTGCTCCTCTCCCCGCAGGGCCCCCCCGGCAAGGATGGGCTCCCCGGTCACCCCGGGCAGCGAGGAGAAGTCGTAAGTGCGCTTGTGTGTCGCCTCCCCGCTGCGCTGACACCCATGCTGCCTCTCGAGCCGCTCTCCTGTCCCCTCCTCTTGTCCCCAACCCCCCCCCCCCCTCCCCCCCCGTCCCTCCTCAGGGCCATGCTGCTACTCCCAGGCTACTTTTGGCTTACTCACAAGTTACTCCTGCTGCTGAACCTGCCCCCCCCCCGCCCCCCCCCACCCCTTTCCTCTCTCCTCCAGGGCTTCCAAGGCAAGACCGGCCCCCCTGGCCCCCCCGGGGTGGTGGGACCTCAGGTGAGCTTGCGGGGGGTTTCGGTGGGTGGGTTGGGGGGGTTCCCCAATTCCCCCGTGGCTGCACTGACTCTTGCTCCCCCCCGTGTGCCAGGGAGCCACTGGCGAATCTGGCCCCATGGGGGAGAGAGGCCACCCGGGCCCCCCCGGCCCCCCAGGAGAACAAGGGCTACCGGGACCATCCGGCAAGGAGGGCACCAAGGTGAGACGGTGGGAGGGTGGTGGGTCAGTGCTGTGGGCACAGTGACAGTCCCTGGGGAGTGGGATGGGGTACCGGGGGGTGGACACCCCCACCCCCCCTGCCATCTCACCCCCTCTTGCCCTAGGGAGACCCCGGCCCCACTGGCTCCCCTGGGAAGGACGGTCCCGCCGGCTTGCGGGGTTTCCCCGGTGAGCGGGGTCTGCCTGGCACTCCGGTGAGTAAATCCCTTCCTCGGCTCAGCTGGGACCCCCAGCCCACCCCCCCACCCCCCCCCCCCCGAGCAGCATCGCACTGACCCCCTCCCCCTCTTCCTCTTGTAGGGCGGCCCGGGGCTGAAGGGCAACGAGGGACCGGCGGGACCCCCAGGACCCGCAGTGAGTGTCTCCCCCCTCCATGAGCCCTGGTGCCTCGCTCGCTGCGGCCCCATGGCTCCCCTCGGGCTGACACTCCCCCCTTCTCCCCGTCTTCCCCCAGGGCTCCCCTGGGGAGAGAGGTGGCCCTGGGCAAGGTGGTCCCGTTGGACCCCCAGGACGACCGGGACCACAGGGACCACCGGGCCCTGCCGGAGAGAAAGGAGTTCCCGTGAGTACTCAGGGACATCCTGCTGGTATCCCGCAGGGAGAGGCAGTAGATCCAGGAGGGGTGCAAGGAGGTGGGTTCCTGCACCCCCTCACCTCCATCCCTGCCCACCCCCCCCACCCCCCCCTTTTTCCTATCCCTCTAGGGTGAGAAGGGCCCCATGGGTCCCGCTGGCCGGGATGGCGTTCAGGGTCCCGTGGGTTTACCTGGCCCAGCCGGCCCCCCCGGCGGCCCTGGAGAGGACGGTGACAAGGTGAGGTCCGACCCTGCCCCGGTGTCCCCGTGTGCCCCCCGTTGCGCTGGGGCTGAGCACCCTCTTTCTCCCCCCAGGGTGAGGTGGGTGAGCCGGGACAGAAAGGCAGCAAAGGCAACAAGGGCGAGCACGTGAGTGTGACCGGTGCCCCCCCCCCCCCCCCGGACCTTGTCCCCACTGTCCCCCAGGGCTGTCCCAGCCTCACTGACCCCCTCCCTCCCTCCCTCCCTCCCTCGCAGGGTCCTCCTGGTCCCCCCGGGCCCATCGGCTCGGTCGGGCAGCCTGGAGCCGCCGTGAGTATCCCGGAGGCAGGGCAACCGCCATGGTTGGGGACACGAGTCTTGTGTCACCCCTGGGGCCACACCAAGGAGGGGACGGTCTTGGAGAGGAGACGTCCCTGTCCTCGGGTCTGGTCCCTGGGGGCGAGTGGCGGCCGACCCTCCTTCCCGCCTTGCAGGGTGCCGACGGGGAACCGGGTGCCAGAGGTCCCCAGGGACACTTCGGGGCTAAGGGCGACGAGGGGACGCGGGGCTTCAACGGCCCCCCCGGCCCCATCGGGCTCCAGGTGAGCAGGTGCCCCCCCCACCCCCAGCACCCCACGGCCACCCCCTCACTCCGGGGCAGTGCCACCGCACCCATCCTGCCTGTCCCCAAACTGCGGGGGGACACAGGCCCAGGAGGGGCTGGGGGTTTGGGTGCCCAGCTGGGAGTATCCCACTGTGCCTCCCCCACATCTGCCCCCCCACCCCCCAGCACCCGCTGTGCCCCTCCCCCCCCCCCCGCCGTTAATGCTCTCTCTCGCCCCAGGGTTTGCCGGGTCCGGCTGGTGAGAAGGGTGAAACGGGTGATGTGGGCCCCATGGTGAGTGACCTCGGCCCCCCCTCCCCAGCCCCATATCTCTCTGGGTGGGGGTACCCCAAGAGCATCCTCACTCTGTGCTTTCTCCCCCCACCCCTGCCTCCCAGGGCCCGCCCGGCCCCCCAGGTCCCCGTGGCCCAGCTGGACCCTCTGGAGCCGACGTAAGTGACCGCGCTTTCCCCCCGTTGCCCCCCTGCCCTTCCCCATGCGGGGTGTTGGGGTGACCAGCTCTGCTTTGCCCCCCCCCACCTCGCAGGGACCCCAGGGACCCCCTGGAGGCATCGGGAACCTGGGACCTCCTGGTGAGAAGGTACGTCCCCGGACATCCAGGTTCGCTCCCCGGGAGAGACGGGAGCCACGCTAGTGGGGTGCAGAGGTGGGGTGAGGCCGTGGGGCCATAGTGGGTCTATGGGACAAGGGACTGATCCGGAGGGCTTGATCCCCAAGAGGGGATGGGGTGGCATGGGGGGGGTCTTGACTTCTCTCTGTTCTTCTTTCAGGGGGACCCCGGGGAATCGGGGGCCCCAGGAATTCAGGGGGAGCCAGGAGTCAAGGTGAGTGACAGCAGGGACACCCCCTCATCTATCCCTGTCCCCCGGCTGCCCCTGCTGGCTGCTGACCCCATCTTGTGCCGCAGGGCCCGCGAGGAGAGCGAGGGGAGAAGGGAGAAGCCGGAGCTGCTGGTGCTGCTGGGCCACCTGGAGGGAAAGGGCCACCCGGTGACGATGGGCCCAAGGGCAACCCCGTGAGTGCCATGTCCCCCCCCCGCCCCCGGGATGCGGGGGATATGGGGAGGGAGCAGGGTGGGTTCGCTCCAAGAAGGCGTTGGGACCCCTTGGGGTGGAGGTCCGGGGTCCCTTCAGGCTAGCAGCTCGCTCTGTTTCAGGGTCCCGTTGGCTTTCCAGGCGATCCCGGACCCCCAGGTGAAATGGGTCCCAGGGTAAGTGTCACATCCCACTCCCTCTGGGCTTCTCCCACCACTGGAGGAGGCTTCCCTGGGAATAGGGTTGGGATTCCAGGTGGGGTGTGCGGGGCCTCGTGCTGACTCCAAGTTTTCTCTTCCCGACAGGGCCAGGATGGTGCCAAGGGTGAGCGTGGGGAGGACGGCGAGCCCGGCGAGCCGGTGAGTGCCCTGTTGCGGTGCGTTCCCCCTTCACTGTCGCTCTGGGCAGAGACATCTCAACCAGATCCCCCCACGAGGTTTGGGACTGGATCGACCCCACTGCTTTGGGAATGCCGGGGTGTGGGGAGCCCAGCCTGTCCTCCCTTCCACAGCCGTCGGATCTGGTCCCCCTGGTCCTGGGATCTTCCCATCCCTCTGGGTGCTCCTCACGTGGCATGGGATCCTCCTCCCTGCCTTCCTCGCCATCCCATTTCTGGGACAAGGCTAGCTCGCTCGACTCCTTTCTCTTCTCCTTCCTTAGGGCTCACCGGGTCCGACAGGCGAGAACGGTCCTCCCGGTCCCCTGGGGAAGAGGGTAAGCGCTGGGTGAGCCCAGCTCTGGCTATGACACATCCCGTGCCACCTGCCTGGATGTCCTTGTCCCTCACCGCCCTGTTTCTCCTCTCCGCAGGGCCCAGCTGGCTCCCCTGGCCCTGAGGGGCGTCAGGGTGAGAAGGGTGCAAAGGTGAGCGATTCAGTGACCTCCCCTACACTGGGCTCCAGCGGTGCCCCATGAGGAGACCTCAGCGGCGCTGCCGAGCTCCACGCACCCACGTACGGGATCGGCCTCACCTGGCTCCTCTCTCCCCGCAGGGAGAACCGGGTGCAGTGGGTGCTCCTGGCAAGACGGGTCCTGTGGGGCCCCAGGGCCTTGCTGGGAAGCAGGGCCCCGATGGTCTCAGAGGTCTGCCTGGCTCGGTGGTAAGTGCCAATGTCCCGGTGACAGGGCACCGGGGTTCCATGTCTGGGGTGAAAGCGCAGTGGGATCTGCTGGCACAGGGCAGAGGAGCAGCGAGGGTCTGACTGTCACCCCGGAAGGGGACTGGGAGCTGACACCGTGCCCGCGGTTCGCGGGGAGCCAGCCAGGGTGTGCGCTGCCCCCCGGCGTCACCGTCTCGGGACTGGGGGGGACTCACCTTGTCCTCTCGCCTGCACAGGGAGAACAAGGCAAACCAGGGACCACAGGCCAGGCTGGGCCGCCAGGACCAGTGGTGAGTGTGGCCCCCTCTCCCCCACCATGACCCCCCACAGGAGGGGTCCCCCACTTCATGCTCCCCACATCTCACATGTACCTCTGCAGGGTCCCCCGGGTCTCCCCGGCCTCAAAGGTGATACTGGTGCCAAAGGAGAGAAGGTGAGCGAGGTGCAGCGAGCGACCCGTGCTCTGGGTCACCAACACAAGTCGGGGACCGCGGCACCCCGGTGTGGGGCACAGCCCACACTTAGGGGCCAAGACCCTAAACCCCGCTGGGCAGCTGGCACTGGATGGGCTGGTTCCTATGTGTCCCCTGAGTGCTGTCCCCCGCCGGGCACCCACCATGTCCCCCTTCACGACCCCGTGCTGATCTCCGCTTGTGTCTCTCCAGGGCCACCCTGGTCTCATCGGCCTGATCGGACCCCCAGGGGAGCAGGGGGAGAAGGGAGACCGAGGTCTCCCCGGCCCCCAGGGCTCCACGGGGCAGAAAGGAGAAACGGTGAGTGTGGGGGCCTGGGGAATGGGGGGGCCTGGGGAATGCGGGAGCCTGGGGGGGATGAGGACGGGGTTGTGGTTTGGAGGCATCCATGCAGGTGGCGATTGTAAAAGCAGGGGGCAGGGGGCAGGGGACAACCTGGGGGGGCTCTGGGAGTGGGGAGTCCTGCAGGGTGCCGGGGGAGGTGGGAATGGGGCTGTCTCAGTTTCCTCACGCTGATTTCTGCTCTTTTCCTGTCATGCAGGGGATCCCTGGTGCTACTGGACCCATTGGCCCCGCTGGCCCCCCCGGACTTCCTGTGAGTGCCCCCCACGTGCTGCCGGTCCTGCGTCCCTCCCTCTCCAAGCCTTGCCTCTCGCTCCCCCTCTCTTGTCCTTGCTCCTGGGCTCCCAGTTTCCCTCCCTGTGTTTGCAGGGTAGCTGCTGTCCCCCCACCCCACCATGCCAGCCCCGGTCACTGACAGACCTGGTCTTGTTTTGCAGGGCCCAGCTGGTCCCAAAGGTGCCAAGGGAGCCATGGTAAGCTCCGAGCTGGTGCCCCCACCCTGCTACCACCTTCAGTCCTGCCCAAGGCTCATGTCTGCGAGTGTCTCTTTTCTCTAGGGCCAAGCAGGACCCAAAGGTGAACGTGGACCCCCGGGACCCCCTGGACACCCGGTGAGTGGCTCAAGCGTTGGCACCAGGGAAGGGATGACATGGGGCGGGGGATGTAGGAACAGCCCCTCGGTAGGTAAAATGACACCCAGGAATGCATGTGGAGGGATCTCAAAGCCTGAGCATGGGGCAGTTTGGGGCCCTGGGGAGCTGGGGCTTCACAGCCCCCTGTGCTTGGGTGCTGACAGTGCTGTGCCTGCCACAGGGCCCCCCCGGGGAGGTGATCCAGCCCCTGCCGATCCAGCTGCCCAAGAAGAGCAAGCGCTCCATCGACGCCAGCAAGCTGGTGGATGAGGAAGAGGGCGAGGATGGAGAGAGAGCAGCTGCCGACCAGGCGGCTCGTGACTACGCTGACGGCATGGAGGAGATCTTTGGCTCCCTCAACTCCCTCAAGCAGGAGATTGAGGGGCTGCGGCGCCCGATGGGCACCCGGGACAACCCTGCCCGCACTTGCCAGGACCTACAGCTCAGTCACCCGGGCCTGCCTGACGGTGAGCCGTGCTGGTGGTGGGGCGGGGGGAAGGATGGTGGTTAGCGCAGCGGCACCGCCCCATGTGCTGACCCCTCTCCTCCCTGTGCAGGCGAGTACTGGATTGACCCCAACCAGGGCTGCGCCCGAGACTCTTTCAAGGTTTACTGCAACTTTACAGCAGGCGGGGAGACCTGTGTCTTTCCCAGCAAGGACGTACAGGAGGTGAGCGAAGCAGGGGGCAGCTCGGCATGCAGGGTCCCAGCGCAGCCTCGGGAGGCAGGGTAGTGGGGATCGGCTACGAGAAGAGGGCCGCGTGCGGTGGTCCCCGCCTTGCTCATGGCTGCCTCTCCTCTTCTAGGTGAAGATGTCAGCGTGGGAGGAGGAGGTGCCCCAGCGGTGGTTCAGTCAGTTCCAGGAGGGCAGCAGGGTAAGGACACTGTGAGCTCACGGGGGTGGGCTGAGCCTGCTGCGGCACTGACGGGTGAGGCCCCGGGGATGCGTTCCCTGCAGGTGGTCTCCCTCCTCTTCCAGGAAGGATGTGGTCTGAGAATGCCAGCCTGTGTGTCAATCCCATGTGGGCCCCTGGCAAGCCCCTCTGCTTTTCCCAGGCACCCTGCCTGCGCTCCAACTTACACCCTTGTTGCCCTGTCCTATACATCCCTCAGCGCATCCCCAGCCGCTTACCTTGGTGCTCTCTCAGGGGCGGCTGGATGCCTCTCTTCCTCTCCGTTTCTAAGGACAAAGAGAAACGTCCCCCACGTGACCTTGAACCTGCCAGCCCTTCTGACCATCTCCCCTTCCCCAGCTGCATCTTCCGGGGAGGTCTAGATCCCAGCAGACCCCCTCCAGCCCCACTTTTCACACGCCTCCGGCCGTCGGCCCCCATTAAGTCGTCTCCTGCTCCTGCAGTTTTCCTACACGGACTCGGAGAGCCAGCCCCTCGGCGTGGTGCAGCTGACCTTCCTACGGCTCCTCAGCGTCTCTGCCCGCCAGAACTTCATCTACCACTGCCACCGCTCAGTGGCCTGGCACAGCATCACCTCCGGGGACCACCAGCGTGCCCTCCGCTTCCTAGCTGCCAACGAGGAGGAGCTCAGCTACGACACGAGCCCCTACATCAAAGCTGTGATGGACGGCTGTGCGGTGAGCGCAGTGGGGGAGCAGGCAGGGGTGGACGGTGGGGAGGGGGACATAAGTGGATGCGAGATACATGGGGCTGGAGGAGACATGGGGAGAGAAAGTTGAAGAAAAAGGGATGGGTGAAGGCACAAATGGGTAATGAGGAGAGAGGAAGCACTGGAAGGCACTAAGATGGAGGGATGGAAGAACTGAGAGAAGATAGGATCTTTCCCTTGGGGGTGCCCTGAGTGTAAGCAGGGTGCCCCAGAGAGGGATGATCAAGTGAAATGCCAGAGTCCAGGGAGAAGGGGTGGCTGGACAGAGACACCCCAGGGTTGAGCCTGAGTAATGCCGGAGTAGCGGAGGCTGCTGGATAAAAGAGAAGGGTTCGCTCTGCGTCAACCTGTCCCAGGCTGGTGCTCCCGGTGCCCCCCAGCCCCTGGACCCATCTGCCTGCCTCCCCTCCCCTGCAGGCACGAAAGGGCTCCAGCCGGACGGTGCTAGAGGTGAGCACGCCCCGCCTGGAGCAGCTCCCACTGCTGGACGTGCGCGTCATGGACTTCGGCGAGCCCGGCCAGAGGTTTGGGTTCGAGGTGGGCCCAGTCTGTTTCCTCGGCTAGGACCAAACCGTCACCCTCCCTACCACACCCTGGCCTCCAGTGGGGCAAACCTTGCCTCCTCGCATCCCTCCACCGCCTCCGAGTGGCGGAGCAGCAGGACCCGCCTCCCCCTCGCATCACATCACCCACCTGCTGCTGTGAGGAGCCAAGGTGCCAGCCCTGCCCACAGGCACCGAGACCGACACGCCGCCGCTGCCGCCCCCACGGGGGCCAGGGTCTGGAGAGATGCCAAAGAGACTTTAACGCTTAGAATAAATCTATATTTTAATATGTAGAGAGACAGAGAGGAAAATTTTTAACGGATCCACTGGCTACCTCCCTCGGCGCCCAGCAGTGCTCCCTCCCTCCCAGTATCTCCCTCTGAATCCCACTGGTCTTTCCCAGCATTCCCAGGGCTTATTTTCCATGCTCCCCCCCTGCCCCCTGGTCCCACCGCACCAGGGGGAACTTCTCGAGGAGCACATCCGCCAAGCAGAGGGAACAGTACTCGGGTTTGCTCTCTGCCTGGAGAGCCAAAGGGGTTTAAAGCCTAACGTGGTGAGCAAGCCTGGGACGACACCGGTAGGCTGGTCAAGCACCGCTAGCACGTGTTTGGGATTAGCACCAAGAGAGCTCTTGTGCCTCTCTCCCCGTGTGGGAGAAGCACCACGGCAACCCTTGTGCTTCAAAGCCGGTCTCTTGGGGTTAGGAGGGAATGGACCCAGAGACGCATCTGCCCCCAGGAGCATTACCTCCTTTGTATGCAACCCCACAGCAACGGTTGCTGTCCACCTCCGACAACGTGCCAACCTACCTGGGCTCCGTAGTCTGGCCCAGCCTGACTTGTATAGGTGGAGCGGCCACTTGACTTTTTGCTACTCTGCTAATCAAGGCTAATTAATTTGAAAAAAGCTTCCCTGTCCCATCAAGGTGCTACTTCTCTTCCCTGCTGCACCCGTTAGCTCAAAGGGGTTCCAGTCCCTGTCCTCAGTCCTACCTCCAGTCATCGCAAATCACCCCTCTTACAATGGGCGTATTTAAAAAGCCTCCGACAAAGCCTATCCCCAGCCCGTGGAAGGAAGTGAGGAGGAAGGATGTCGTGTTTTTACTGTGTTTTTTATTTTTTAAATTAATTATATTATTTAACGAGTGGATACCACCATCAATACTGGTCCCTGCAGCGTAATTTTGGATTTCCCAAAAAAACCCAAGAAGTGAATTTCTGCATGGAGATTAACCCAGCCCAGTGCTTGGGGGAGGAGGGAGGGGAGGAAAAAATAATAATAAAAAAAAAAAGTAAAAAATTATTTTCTTGGTGCCGTCCGATAAAAAGAAGTTTAAAGGGGCACCAGATTTTGCTTTTTAGTTTTCTTAAAAAGCAGAGGTGTGCCCCCTGGTGCTGAGCCGGCGGCCTGTATAATGTTCTGTAAGTAATTTTTTAAGTTGTATTGTAATATATCATCTATAATTTTGCTGCTTTTTGGGGGTCGGTTATTTTTTGTGTGTTTCCTTTCTCTCACTTTCCCCTAGCTCACCTACGTGATTTCCTCCGTCATGAAATTCCTCCATACAGAGACGAGTTCCCATCCTGGGGAGCGAGCGGGGAATAAAACACACATGCACATAAATCCACCGTTAGTAAACATGCCTGCGAATGGACTGCTCGGTCCAGAAGGAGCTGCAGAACATCCGGGCCACAAAATCCTTCTCAACGGCTCCTAACAGAAGTCTTGCAAACTAAAAAGAAAAGCCGTGACCAAAAAAAGAAAAAAAAAAAAAAGAGCTTTGGGAAAACACAGGAGCCTCTCGATCCCCTGAAACTGCAGCTCTGTGGGGATTTCAGCTCAAGTAGGAGCTGCCTGAGAGGGAGGCTGCTGGTCTTCTCCCTGCGTGGGGATGGGATCCGGGGGGAATCCCTCCATGGTGGACCAGGTAACCCCAAACCCAGGGGAAGTGGGGGACAGGGCAGTGCAAACCCTCTGGAGGGTGAGCAGCTTTCTGGTCTGGGTTTGCTAAGGTGACTGGGGTGTTTTCTCCAGTTGACAAACACTGCTGCGACTGAATGCTGCTTTAACACCGAGCGAGTTTCCAGCAGCCCCATGGGACAGCTGGGAACTTGGCTCTTCCCAGAGAAAAGCACCCACAACCCCCTTGTGCTCGCCTTTTCCCACTCCTCAACGCTGGCGGCTCTTGTTCCTCTCAGCTCTTGCCTGAGGATCTGCCCGCGCTTGGTCGCAGCTGGCTACCACAGCGCCTTTCCCACCTGCCGCACCCCACGTCCCTCCCAAACCCCCATGTTCCCCTCTCGGCTCCAGTTTATCCTCAGAGACTCTACTCCCACCATGCGCAAACCCGCTGGTCACTGCCCCCAACCTGCCAGCACCCCACAAACCCTCCGCTCCTCCTCCCACCGCTGCCGCAGTGTTACCACCATCCTGGGCTGTTTCCACCATACCATCCCACAACGCACACCCCTCTCCTTGCCCCCTCAGACCCCCTGACGCTTCCTGATTCTCCTCAGAGATCCATTACTCCCCTCACAACTTCGACGCCCGCCTCTGCCCTCAACTTTCCCTCCTTCAGCGGCATGGCCAATCCGCTGGCAGGGAGCCTGCACCATCACTCATTGCCAGGCAGAACATGGGGCGGGAGGCGGCGAAAGGCCGGGAAGAGGCAATGGTGTGAGGGGGGAAAAGGGCGGGAAGTTGCAGTGGCGTGAGGTGGAGAAAAGGGCGGGAAGTAGCAGTGGCATGAAAGGGGAAAGGGCGGGAAGCGGCAGCGGCATGAGGGGAGAAAAGGGTGGGAAGCCATAGCAGCGTGAGGAGGGTAAAAAGGGTGGGAAGCAGCAGCAGCGTGAGGGGGGAGAAAGGGCGGGAAGCGGCAGTGGCATGAAGGGGGAAAGGGTGGGAAGCAGCAGCGGTGTGAGGGGAGAAAAGGGTGGGAAGTGGCACAAGTGTGAGGGTAAAAAGGGCGGGAAGCAGCAGCGGCGTGAGGGGGGACAAAGGGTGGGAAGCGGCAACGGCATGAAGGGGGAAAGGGTGGGAAGCAGCAGCGGCGTGAGGAGAGAAAAGGGTGGGAAGCAGCACAAGTGTGAGGGGGGAAAGGGTGGGAAGCGGCAGCAGCGTGAGGAGGGTAAAAAAGGCAGGAAGCAGCAGCGGCGTGAGGGGAGAAAAGGTCGGGAAACGGCAGTGGCATGAAGGGGGAAAGAGTGGGAAGCGGCAGCAGTGTGAGGGGAGAAAAGGGTGGGAAGCAATAGCAGCGTGAGGAGGGTAAAAAGGGCGGGAAACAGCAGCAGCGTGAGGGGAGAAAAGGGTGGGAAGCCATAGCAGCGTGAGGAGGGTAAAAAGGGCGGGAAACAGCAGCGGCATTAGGGGAGAAAAGGTCGGGAAGCGGCAGTGGCATGAAGGGGGAAAGGGCGGGAAGCGGCAGCAGTGTGAGGGGAGAAAAGGGTGGGAAGCAATAGCAGTGTGAGGAGGGTAAAAAGGGTGGGAAGCGGCAGCAGCGTGAGGGGGTGAAAAAGGCGGGAAACCATAGCAGCATGAGGAGGGTAAAAAGGGCGGGAAGTGGCAGTGGCATGAAGGGGGAAAGGGCAGGAAGCGGCAGCAGTGTGAGGGGAGAAAAGGGTGGGAAGCCATAGCAGCGTGAGGAGGGTAAAAAGGGTGGGAAGTGGCAGCAGCGTGAGGGGGGAAAACGGCAGGAAGCGGCAGCGGCGTGAGGGGAGAAAAGGGTGGGAAGCCATAGCAGCGTGAGGAGGGTAAAAAGGGCGGGAAACAGCAGCAGCATTAGGGGAGAAAAGGTCGGGAAGCGGCAGTGGCATGAAGGGGGAAAGGGCGGGAAGCGGCAGCAGTGTGAGGGGAGAAAAGGGTGGGAAGCCATAGCAGCGTGAGGAGGGTAAAAAGGGTGGGAAGCGGCAGCAGCGTGAGGGGGTGAAAAAGGCGGGAAACCATAGCAGCATGAGGAGGGTAAAAAGGGCGGGAAGCGGCAGCGGCGTGAGGAGGGTAAAAAGGGCGGGAAGCGGCAGCGGCGTGAGGGGGGGAAACGGCGGGAAGCGGCAGCGGCGTGAGGGGAGAAAAGGGCGGGAAGCGGCGCAAGCGTGAGGGGGGAGAAAGGGCGGGAAGCCGCAGCAGCCGTGGCCGGGGGCGGGGGGAACGGCGGGAAGCGGCAGCAGCGCGAGGGGCAATGGCCCTAACGGTCGCATGGGGGCGCCGGGCCGGTCCCCGCGGCCGCCTGTGCCGCTCCCTCTCCCCGGCGGACAGCGGCGCTCGGGGCTCCCGGTGGAGCGAGGGCGGTGCCGGCCGAGGTGAGTCGAGTCGTGCGCCCAGCCGCGGCGGCCCCTTCCCCCTGAGGCTGACCCGGGGGAGCCGCTGGTGCTCAGTCCGTGAGGAGCAGCCGGGCTTCTGTGGTAAAAATGTCCCCCCCAAAACACGCTTTGAGGGTGGAACGACCGTTTGCGCAGCTGTGGAACCCACCAAGGCGGGGGCTGGCCACAGTCAAAGCACTCTTTGTGCAAGCGAGCGCCGGGCAGGCAGGGCTTGAGGGCTGGCGGCTGGCTTGGCAGAGCGTGGTGGTCGTAGCTGCTGCTGGAGGCTGTACTGTGGCTGCACGAGAAGATGTCGGGACAAAGGCAGGGCTGTTTGGGGCAGGGCAGCGACGCTTCGCCTCGCCGGTGGAAGGGGCGCAGAGGGAGGGTCAGCACCTCGCTCATCTTGTAGTGATAGGACATGGGGTAACGGTTTTAAACTCCAAGAGGGGAGATTCAGACTAGATCTAAGGAAGAAATTGTTTACCATGAGGGTGGCGAGACACTGGTACAGGTTGCCTAGAGAGGTGGTGGATGCCCTGTCCCTGGAGACGTTCAAGGTCAGGTTGGATGGGACTCTGAGCAACCTGATCTAGTTGAAGATGTCCCTGATTATGACAGAGGGGTTGGACTAGATGACCTTTAAAGGTCCCTTCCAACCCTAAACCATTCTATGATTCTGTGACCTTCCCCAAGCTGCCGCATCCCAAACGCGGTTATAGGCGCTTAAAAACTAAGCAGGGAAGATGACGCTTGGCCAGGCCAGCGTTCGAACATCGTGAAAAAACACTGACCTAAGGAGACAGCGCTGTCCCTCTGGGCATCACCTGACTGTTCTGCCTCTCTTGGAGGCACCATCGTTTCCCACCAGCCGTCTGCCTTTCGGCGAGTGAGAAGTGAGTTGCTGGCTGGCGTTGCATAGGCAGGGAGATGCTGAATGTGGCTGCTGTTGGAGGGGTCTCTCGGCATCTCCGATGCATATAATAACGAAAAACTCTTCCACTGTGGCAGATGTAGTCTCAAGGCAAAAAGGGAGCATTTGCCTTTTTGTGTCACTCCACGGGCAGCTCAGCAAGGCAAGTGGGGCTCTCTGTGTTGAAGCTTAGGAAGTCCTGGCCCAGGAGGGACTCGACACATGGAAACCATAAGTGAGGAGGAACAAAACCTTGCGTGCAAGGAACAGGCTGGACTGGAGGGTGGCAGTGTGATGGGGAAGTGGCCTTGGTTCCAGTGGGTTTGGGTGGAAATGAGTTTTCAGGGAGCTTTCGAGAGCCACATGTACCATCGGGTTCCCTCAAAACAAAGGGAGCTCTGCTAGGCGCTGTGACAGAGGATAGATTCATAATGAAGCCACCGGCACCCCGTGACTCCTGCCATGCTGCCTTGCCTGTGCTCGCCATGCACCGATTTGCCAGAGACTGCTCCAGCGCTATGCTTTGGAGCGGACTTGGGCCTGTCCTTGGGTGCGGGTGGTACCGCCCTGGGCAGGGCCTGGGGAAGGAGAAGGTGCCTGGCGCTGCTCCGTGCCCCTTGCAGTCAGGGCAAAGTGCTGCCGAGTCCAAAGAGCCTGGACCGGTCCTGGTGCATGCCAGGGCTGCCGCGCTGCCACCCCACCCCACTTCCCAGCATCGCATTCCTGCCCCCGGCACTGTGGTGTCAGTGGGATGGGGTGGGCTTTGGGGGGAGCCCAGGGCCAGGACCTCTGAAAAGTGCTTCCCCTGTGTGGGGTAAGTCCGCTGCTTGCAGCTCTCCTGTGCAGCGGTCTGTGGGGTTGGGGACAGCTCCCACCTCAGCGTTGTGCTTGTCCTGCTCCCCTCTGGAATGGGAGACCAGACCCAGCTCTGGGATGCAGGGCAGCTCAAGGGTGGGGGGGAGACATGTATCTTCCTTTGCCCACCCTCCCCTCATGTGCCAGTCACCCTCCTGCTTCCTGCAGCTGCAGCTGTTCTGACAGTAGTAAAAAGGTTGTTGGAGTCTTTTGGGGGTGTTTGAGTCTCTCTCCAGCTCCACAGCACTGGTGTTGTCATACCATGCCTGCAGGGGGGGTCATTCCAGTGCAGTGCTGCCTGCTGGGAAGCCACTCTCCAGAGGAATATGCAGGGAGGGCGAGGGCACTATCCTGCTCGCTCGACTCTGCCACTGTCTGAGCTTGGGTCTTCCCTCACAATTTTTCCCCTGGTAACTGGTGACGTGGCAGCCCTGAAGGAGGAGGGAACCTTCTCTTGGAAATCCCCTGGCACCATTCGCACCCATTTCTCCCTTCCCATGACACCGCTGAGCTCTCAAGAAGGCAAAGAGGAGCCCTGGTGTGGGGCTGGGGGTGGGGGGGTTGGGTGACCCAAGCATGGACCACCTTAGCTGTGGGGGCTGCGTGTCAGTGGCACAAGGGATGGGAGCACCAGCTCCCGCCTGGCTGGTAACAGGGTCATGAGGATCCTGTTCAGACAGCTCCGGCACAGCCAGAGGGGACGGTTGGAGTTGGCAAAGGTCTCAAGGGAGTTGACTCCCCACGGGCCGCTGCCCGATGAAAGGGGACACCCCTGTGCACAAGCCGGTGCTGTGGCCGCTCAGCTTGATGTGCCAGCGATCCCTTCCTGGCCTCAGGCCCCTGACACCGTGGGGCTTGGCGTCCTCGGAGTGAGGTGAGAGCTCACCCAGCAGAGGCTCCATCTGTCCGTCCTGCCGGCTTGCCCCCGCTGCCTCCCCCCCCTCACCCCTCCGCACCCACAGAGACAGGGGATTTCCACCAAAGCCAGTGTCCCCCCCATGGGGCACGCCAGCATTTCGGGGAAAAGGCCCTGCCTGCTCTCCTTGCTCTCCAGTAACCCCAGCCCAGCCAGTCAGCAGGCAGCACTGGGCTGCATCACCAGTCTCCGGCAGACTCCAGGCAGCTGAGGTCCTGCTCCCAGTGTGCAGGGCTGTCAACGTCTGCTGCGGGGACCTGCCTGCTCCGACATTGCTGGGTCAAGGCGCCTGGGTTTCTCTGGGAGCTGGGGGGGTGGGAGCTGGGGCTCAGCCAGGAACCCCCTCCGGCAGCCCTGTGCTGGCTCCAGCTCCGGCACATGTCCAAGCCTGGGGGCAGTGAGCAGCAGCCGTTTTTGGGATCCATCTGTTAGGACGTGCCCCTTTTGGGCTCTGGGTCTGCGTGGCCAAGGCAGGAGCCCCTGGACACCTCTGGCCAGCCCTGTGTTCCTGGCGCTGCCTGCAGCCCGCGTGGGACTGTATCCGCTTTCCAAACCAATTCCCCTTCTCCCTCCCTGCTGGCATCTCATGTCAGGACCAGAGTGTCCTCCTGAGGTTGAGGGCGCTTGTTGTGCCTTTGCCTTGCATCCCCAGCGGCAGCTGATGCCCTCTGCTCCGGCCGTGTCCCCAAGGCGTGCTGGTGCTCCCCAGGGCTGAGCTCAGGGCTGAGCCCCCTCAGCACATGGGTTGCGGGGAGACTCATTCGTGGTGGGGGCCAGCCCCAGATCTACCCTGGAGGGACAGCGGCTCCTGTCTGATCACCACCGTGTGATGCCGGTGGTGGGGGCTCGGCTGTTGCTGCTATTTATTTTTTTGTCCTGGAAATGGTTATCTCCAGGTAGTTTTTATTCAGGCCCTGGAGCGAGAGCTCTGCTTCCCACCAGGCCCCACCCTGGACCGACCTGCGGCCGCGACCCCTTCCAGTGCTTCCCACCCGGGGCTCAGAGCAATGCCTCTGGTATCCCCACACGACCCAGCATGCCACCCATGTGCGAGGTAGCTGGGTTTCACATCCTCCCCGCCGCACGTCATCTGCTTTCTGTTCCAGCCGCATCTTCCCCTTCCACTCCCAGCGAGGAGGGAAGCAGGCCCCAAGCCGCCGCACTGCCTTGTCTACATTGCTGCTCCCGGGAGGGATTTGCTCCTTGTCTGGGGCTTTCCTCAGTGCCTCTTTCTCCTCTACAGCCCGATGGCAATGGCAGCTTTGCCGGTTTGTGCCTCTGTCTCAATCCCTGAGCGTGAGGCTCGTGCATGTGGGGCTCAGCATGTCCCTGCCCTGTGGGCTCGGACCCCGTCGTGGGCACAAGCTGGACCTCTAGTGCCAAAGGCCTCCAGCCCAGCCTCTGCACAGAGGCTGTGCTGGGCCCTGCGGTGCCTGCGGAGCACCCCGCCACCCCCGCCCCACGTGCGCAAGCCTCGTGCGTGGACCCCACACACCCGGGCAGTGACAAGGAAGGAAAGGGGAACCAGGACAGGCATTGTCAGAGACTTCCCGAGCAGGGCTGTGGTGTCACCAGTTACTGGGCAAAACTGCTGCTGGGAGAACTGGTCTGGCTGAGGGCAAGATCCAGCTTTGCTCCCCCTCTGCCCCAGCTAATGGCTCATGGAGGCAGCTGCAGGGTTCCCCTCCACTGTCCAGGGTACACACCCATGTGCATGCGTGTGTGTGTGCACGACAGGGAGCAATGCCTGCAGGAACAGGGCTGTTGGATGAACTGGTCTCATCACCTGTAGTTTGCCTGTTCCCTCTCTGTGTCGTCCTAGCCCTGCAAGGGGGTCAGCCACGTGCCCTCGCACCCATGGGGCAAACACTGGTGTGGCGGAGCCGAGCCACCCCTGGGAGCCTCCCTGGGCACTGGTGGACCCAGCGAGGACTCCCCTGCCCAGGGTCTGGGCCCTGACTGGGCGTTGGCTCTGCCCACACCCAGTTAACGGGAGAGCCACATGTACCAGGGACGCTGCTGGTGTCTGTGGCGCAGCAGGATGTCACGACCCCCTTCCTGGCTTTGCCGTGAGTGTGGCTATGTGCCAATGGGCTCTGTGATCCCCCCCAGGAGCCATAAATGGGCACCTCCCCCATGGGACTGTTCTTTAGAGGTGCTAAGATCCCACCTACGTGGGCTGGGAGAATGCAGGAGTCCTGATGTCACCCTACTCTTTCCCTCTGCCCAAGAGCTGGAGCTAGATCCCTGGAGCCCTGCCCCACACCCATGACACCCAGACATCAAGGGGGCTTGTCACCCCTGCAATCACCCGCTAGCATGGTGCAGAGAACAGACTCACGGTGAGGGTCGCACAGCAGAATCAACCCCAACCCACTTTATTGTGGTGACAAAGCAGCAGAGCAGGAGCGGAGGGTGCAGGACTGTGCGCTGAGGGGGAGCTGTGGGGCAGGGCACACCTCCCCTCCTTTCAGGGGTCTGCAGGGGAGACCCCGCGTCTGGGCTGGGAGGAGGCACCGCATCCCCAGCTGGAGATGGCCATGGAGCCAGGGGCTGTGGGCAGGGCAGCCCCAGCGTGGTGGCGGTGTGGGCTGGGTACTGGCACCAGTGCAGGCCCCCAGGCTCTGCAGCAATTTCCCCTGGCAATGGGTGAGCAGAAGCAACCCCAAGTGCCACCCTGGCTTGCGCCAGCCATGGGAAGCAGCCCAGCCCCCTGTGGGGATGGGCCCCTGCCAGGTCTGACTGCGGAGCCATCTCCAGCATGTCTGCATGTGGTACGCATGGGAGAAAGGGGTGCTGACAAGGTGGGGCAGGGATATGGGGTGCTGGGGTGAGCAGCTCCTGCCAGGCCGAGGCGAGGGCTGGCTGGGGATGCAGAGGGTCCAGTTGCGGGGAGGCAGGGAGCCATGGGCTCTGCCCCCTCACAAGAGGCCCCGCTGGTTGCGGGCGCTGTTCATCTTCATGGCCTTGATGATGAGGATGGTGCCCACGATGATGCCGACAATACCCACGGCCAGGCCCAGGGCGCACACCAGGGTCTCGGTGCTCTCGGAGGCCGGGAGGGGCACCTGGGGTTCTGCAGAGAGGTGAGGGTGGGTGAGAATGGGGCGCTGAGTCCCCCTCGCTGCCTGCAAGGGGAGGGGACCCAGGCATCCGGGCCCCGGCCCAGCGCCCTTCCTCACCCCAGTGCTTCAGGAGGGCAGTGGGCAGCCCCTCATGCTCCACGCGGCAGTCGTAGTAGTCCCCCCGGGTGGGGATGAAGGGCAGGTAGGAGAACTTGCGGAAGGTGCGGTCCAGCCCTCGGTAGAAAACAGTCTCGAGGATGCCGTCCTTCACCTCCTGCCCGTTCCTCAGCCACGTGATGGAGATCACGGATGGCCAGAACTTGTCCACGTAGCAGATCAGGACGTTGGGGTCCCCCAGCTCCACTGGGTCCTCGGAGAACACCGTCACCTCAGGTGGCGCTGGGGGGAGATTGAGAAGGGGTTAGTGCAGTCTAGGGTCAGCCAGGCTTCACTGCCTCAGGCTGGGCTGGGGCTTCCTGCCCCATAGACCTGGCCTCGTTGGGCCTCACTGCCCACCCAGGGAGACCCCGCAGCCCGGCTTGGGGCTGTGCCCGGGTCCCCACACGCTCCAGGGCAGCAGGGTACTGTGCACCCTGCTGCCGGCTGGGCCACAGGGTGCGAGAGCGACGGCCCTGGCAGCGTCCCCAGGGGTGAAGGCACTGGCCGTGCTGTGGCTGGGTTGTTACCGATGGTTGCCTGCGAGCGGTTGGACCTTTTCATCATGATCTCCAAGTTCTGTTTTAATACAGCCATGTTCTGCAGGGCGCCCTGCGCCTCGAAGGTGGCAAAGTTGCCAAACTCGGGCAAGCGCCAGATGGTCTCTGTCTTCTGCAGGTCCACGTGGAAGATCTCGTCCCCATCGAAATCGAACATGAACTCGCCGCCCTCCTGCTGCAGCCTCTCATCCCGCTGGTAGATGTCAGTCTGGCTCATCACGTTCCCCACTGCGAAGGGACAGGCATTAGGGTCAGTGCCCTTCCCACTGCCACAGGGCTCACCCCGTCTCCCCACGGGCTCCCCCTGGGGACACTGCATGGGTGCAGGGAGGCCCTGATGGGGAGAAGAGCCCACCCTGAGCCTCTCCCTTCCCTCAGGGGTCCCACAGGGCTGGGCAGATGCTGACCCTCCCCCACCCCCACCCCAGGAAAGGGAGTGCTCGGACACCCGCTCTGCCCCCAGCCCCCAACTCCAGCATCTCCATGCCATCAGGAGGTTTCCCTTCATCACCTCCTGAGGCCGGGGCCAGTGACAGGCTGTGGGGACCACAGGGGCCTGTCCCCAGACGTGCTACGGGGTAGGGTGGTGGTCCCAGGGCCCCAAGGACTTGGGCACTGGCTGTCCTGCCCCACACAATAACCCCACCTAGGCCAGTCCATCAGGAACAGCCACTGCGAAGGGGCACCCAGGAGGAGCGGGTGCTGCAGGGACCTGACCCACGGAGCTGGGGCACTCAGGGGCAGGAGGGCAGGGAGACCTGGGCCGCGGGAGGTCCAGGAACGAGCGTCCTGACCCCCCTCCACCGCTTCCTGCCCTGCCCTCCTGGGGTGCACCTGGGCCCCATCCCCACCCAGGGGTTACCCGCAGTTGGAGGGCCGAAGCACCCCGTGCCCAGGGCCCTGCTCCAAGCCTTACACCATCCCCACCCCCCCCACCCCATGGGCCCAGGGCACGCCACGCCCCACCTCTGCCCCCAGACCCACCAACACAGCCCCGGCGCCCTCACGCACCTTTCACGGCCCCCACACCCTGCAGGGTCAGCACAGCCAGCAGCGCCAGCGGGATGCCCAATCCTCCGGCCATCGCCTCTCCTGGCAGCAGGCAGCGAGAGTGGGACCAGGCGAGGGGCAGGTGTTGCTCTTGGTCCGGGGAGCTGAGTGCTGGGGGCCCAGTGCCTGGGGTACACGGCCCCCGCGGATGCTCAGCCAATAAGAGGGAGCCCTGATCCTGACTCAGCTGTTCCCAGGCAGAGCAGCAGCACAGAGCACCCTGCAGAGCAGACAGACGGACAGACACTCAGACAGGGTTCCCCAGGGGTGCACTGTTGAACTTGGGCCATGCACATCCTTGGAGAGGGCTTTGGGGAGGGCGGAGGTGGGGGCTGCCGAGGCCAAGGAGCCCCAGTGCTGGCTGGGGCCGGCGGCCTCCTCCCTGGGGTGACTGCTCCAGCGCGGGACAAGTGTCAGAGGGAGCTCTGCGGGGCCCAGCTCTGCCTGGTGACGGGTGATGCTGCCCAGCCTCGCTCCTTACTGGTCCTCTCTGGGACTCCCAGTCCCGGCACTGGGCAGGACCGGGGTGATCCTTGAACTGGCAGAGTCCAGCTCGCTCGGGGGTCTCAGCACCTTTCCAGCCTCTGCTGTGAGCAGCGATGGAGACTGGTCGTGTCCTGGGAGCTGGGGTCATGCTGGTGGCACTGGTGATGCTGGGAGCCCACCCGGCTCATGGCAAGGAGACCTCAGGTGAGCTCAGAGCCGTGGCATGGGGAGGGTGTTGGTGGGGATAGATCCCACCCGTGCCCTGGGAGGTCCTGGGTGTCTGGGGTTGTGGGGGGCTGAGAGGCCCCCCAAGCCCCTGGGACCACCCTGGAGGTGGGTGAGGGCTGCCCCCACCGAATCCCTTCTGCTGTCGTCTGTCCTCTGCAGGGCCTGGGAGCCGCGGGCTCCAGGTGAGACCCAGTTCCCAAACAGTTTGGGGGAGATGCTCGCCCTCCCTTGCTGAACCCCAGGAACAGCCTCTTGGCTCGGTTCTGCCCTGGCTCCCTCCCACCCCCTCCCTTCCCTTGGGCTCTGTCCCCTCCAGCTCTCCCCAGTCCCCAGGCTGAGAAATTGAGTCCTCACGGGGTCAGGATCGCACCGCCAGTCCTATCGCAGCGGTGTGGCTGGGAGGGAGGCTGGGAGGAGAGTGGCGATGGGGAGGGGGCTCCACGGTGCCTCCCTGCCCTCCCCTGCCCTGCCTGGCGTGCTTAGAGCACCTGGGGAGGGGGAGCCGGCCGCCCTGACCTGCCTGCCTGCACAAACAGGCTTTTTCCAGGAGTGGGGAGAGTTCGAGTGTCAGTACCTCAACGGCACCGAGCGGGTGAGGTTTGTGCATAAGGCCATCTACAACCGGGAGCTGACACTGCACTTCGACAGCGATGTGGGGCGCTATGTGGCTGACACCCTCCTGGGCGAGCCTGATGCCGAGTCCTGGAACAGCCAGCCAGACATACTGGAGGACGCACGGGCTGCGGTGGACACGTTCTGCCGGCACAACTACGGGGTGGTGACCCCTTTCACTGTGGAGCGGAGAGGTGAGTGCGTGGCAGAACGTTTCGCTGGGGGATGGGCACAAGCCAAGCCCCCGGGGCTCGCAGGAGGGGAGAGCATGTCTGGGCCGTGCTTGGGCAGGGCCCCGGGCAGCCCCGAGCAAAGCCCCTGCGCCCTTCCCTGAGGACGCGAGTCCCTTGCACCCTCCCTGGGCACATCCTGCGTGGGGACCACAGGGCCAGGCTGGGGGCAGGCGTGCAGGGTGGCCCCTGGGCTCTCCCAGCCCCTTCCCAGCTCTTTCTCACTCTCCCCCAGTTCAGCCCAAGGTGAGGGTCTCCCCCATGCAGTCGAGCTCCCTGCCCCAGACCGACAGGCTGGTTTGCTATGTGTCGGGGTTTTACCCTGCGGAGATTGAGGTGAAGTGGTTCAAGAACGGGCGGGAGGAGACGGAGCGCGTGGTGTCCACGGACGTGATCCAGAACGGAGACTGGACCTACCAGGTGCTGGTGATGCTGGAAACCACCCCGCAGCGCGGGGACACCTACATGTGCCAGGTGGAGCACGTTAGCCTGCAGCACCCCGTCACCCAGCACTGGGGTAAGGCCCTGCCCTGTCCGGCACCCTGGGGTGGGGGCCCAAGCCCCTGGTCCAGGTGGGGGGTGGGGACGGGAGCCCCCCCCAGCCCTGACCCCCTGCTCTCATCTCCGCAGAGGTGCAGTCGGATGCCGCCAGGAGCAAGATGCTTACAGGGGTGGGGGGCTTCGTGCTGGGGCTCATCTTCCTGGCACTGGGGCTCTTCCTCTACGTGCGCAAGAAGGTGAGCGGTGTGGGGGCACTTGGGTGGGGGGTCCCTGGGGTTTGGGGTGCCTCCTGTGCGTGGGGCAGGGGCTGCAGTTCTGCCCGTCACGGGAGCTGCCCCTGCTCTGACGCTGACCTCGTCTCCCTGTGTTTCAGGGTGCCTCGTTCCCCAGGCTGCAGGTAATGTCCGTCCCCCCCACCCTCCTCCCCCCTCCCTGTGTGGGCTGGTCCCCACCTGTTCCCATGGGGAGCGCGTCTGTATGGAATGTGTCCCCCGATAGTGCCGGGGCGGAGCCCTGGGGACATGCCGTCCCCCATCCCGGTGGTCACCCCCTCTTCTCTCCCCACAGGGCTCCTGAATGAACTCCAGCCCCCACGGATCTGCTCTGCCATCTGTCCTCTGCCCCCCAGCAGCACCTCTGCCTCGCACTGCCCCGTCCTGGAGCCCCACGTCCCTGCACTGATCCCTGGGGTTGCCCCCTCCGTCCTATCCCAGCCAAGCTTCACTGTCGCTGCTCTGCAGCCCCAGGGTCCCCAGGGCCCTGTGACGGTGCCCCTCGGTTGCTCCCGCTCTGCCTAATAAAGTGTCCCAGTACCCTCCGGCCCTGCTTGTTTGGGGACAGTGGGGCAGGCGTGGGTCATTCCCTTCCCTATGCCCCTGAGTCCGTGACAGGGCTCTGTCCTCACTGGGCACCACTTGGTGGCCTGGGGCTGCCGACCATGGGGGGACACTGCGAGGGGGGGGCCAACACCCCGTCCCGTGGGAGGGTGGGTGGGCGGCAGAGCCTGCATCCAGCTGCCTCTGGGATGGATCAGGGGTGGGGACGGGGACGAAGGGTCATGAGTCCCCTCACCTGCTCGGGTCGGTGGCTCCGTGTCCCTGTCCTGGTGCCTGACCCCGCTGTGGTGGGTGGGGGCAGGGAGCAGGGTCCTGGGGTGGGACACCCTGTCCAGCCCCAGCGGTGATCGCCGCTCCCATCCCTCCTGCAGTGCCCCCTCATGGGACACTGCCCTGCACCCCAACGCGGCACCCACCACACCCCACAAGCACCCAGGCGTCCTGCCGCCACTCTATTGCCGCTGCTCCCTCCCCCAAACCCCTCTCCCAGCCCTGCCAGCCCCAGAGGCCCCCCCCAGTCACCCTGTTCCCCACCACACTCTATCACTAGGACAAGCAGGGTGCAGATGAACCGGTGACAAGCAGATTCAGTGGTGCCAGGCTGTCCCCAACCACCTTTACTGCTGCTCGGAAGCACCCCAGAGCCCGGGAAGCCAGAGCCCTGGTCAGCGGGGTGCCCATGGGGCACGGCAAGGCAGCACCAGTGGGGTGGAGCGGGGCTGGGGGGCTCGGGGCAGGGATGTGTGGTCCAGGGCTGGGATGCAGGGCATGGGATGGGGTGCACGACTTGTGGTTGGGCCATGGGGCACAGAGCTGGCATGTGGGGCACAGGGCTTGGCCGTGGGGATGGAGCTGGAGGGTGGGGCACATAGCCGGGATGTGAGGGCGAGGGCTGGTGGGGGGTGCAGTGCTGTGAGGGCACCCTGGGCTCTGCCCCCTCACAAGAGGCCCCGCTGGTTGCGGGCGCTGTTCATCTTCATGGCCTTGATGATGAGGATGGTGCCCACGATGATGCCGACGATGCCCACGGCCAGGCCCAGGGCGCACACCAGGGTCTCGGTGCTCTCGGAGGCCGGGAGGGGCACCTGGGGTTCTGCAGAGAGGTGAGGGTGGGTGAGAATGGGGCGCTGAGTCCCCCTCGCTGCCTGCAAGGGGAGGGGACCCAGGCATCCGGGCCCCGGCCCAGCGCCCTTCCTCACCCCAGTGCTTCAGGAGGGCAGTGGGCAGCCCCTCATGCTCCACGCGGCAGTCGTAGTAGTCCCCCCGGGTGGGGATGAAGGGCAGGTAGGAGAACTTGCGGAAGGTGCGGTCCAGCCCTCGGTAGAAAACAGTCTCGAGGATGCCGTCCTTCACCTCCTGCCCGTTCCTCAGCCACGTGATGGAGATCACGGATGGCCAGAACTTGTCCACGTAGCAGATCAGGACGTTGGGGTCCCCCAGCTCCACTGGGTCCTCGGAGAACACCGTCACCTCAGGTGGCGCTGGGGGGAGATTGAGAAGGGGTTAGTGCAGTCTAGGGTCAGCCAGGCTTCACTGCCTCAGGCTGGGCTGGGGCTTCCTGCCCCATAGACCTGGCCTCGTTGGGCCTCACTGCCCACCCAGGGAGACCCCGCAGCCCGGCTTGGGGCTGTGCCCGGGTCCCCACACGCTCCAGGGCAGCAGGGTACTGTGCACCCTGCTGCCGGCTGGGCCACAGGGTGCGAGAGCGACGGCCCTGGCAGCGTCCCCAGGGGTGAAGGCACTGGCCGTGCTGTGGCTGGGTTGTTACCGATGGTTGCCTGCGAGCGGTTGGACCTTTTCATCATGATCTCCAAGTTCTGTTTTAATACAGCCATGTTCTGCAGGGCGCCCTGCGCCTCGAAGGTGGCAAAGTTGCCAAACTCGGGCAAGCGCCAGATGGTCTCTGTCTTCTGCAGGTCCACGTGGAAGATCTCGTCCCCATCGAAATCGAACATGAACTCGCCGCCCTCCTGCTGCAGCCTCTCATCCCGCTGGTAGATGTCAGTCTGGCTCATCACGTTCCCCACTGCGAAGGGACAGGCATTAGGGTCAGTGCCCTTCCCACTGCCACAGGGCTCACCCCGTCTCCCCACGGGCTCCCCCTGGGGACACTGCATGGGTGCAGGGAGGCCCTGATGGGGAGAAGAGCCCACCCTGAGCCTCTCCCTTCCCTCAGGGGTCCCACAGGGCTGGGCAGATGCTGACCCTCCCCCACCCCCACCCCAGGAAAGGGAGTGCTCGGACACCCGCTCTGCCCCCAGCCCCCAACTCCAGCATCTCCATGCCATCAGGAGGTTTCCCTTCATCACCTCCTGAGGCCGGGGCCAGTGACAGGCTGTGGGGACCACAGGGGCCTGTCCCCAGACGTGCTACGGGGTAGGGTGGTGGTCCCAGGGCCCCAAGGACTTGGGCACTGGCTGTCCTGCCCCACACAATAACCCCGCCTAGGCCAGTC
Organism: Sarcoramphus papa; assembly: GCA_037962945.1. Classification (NCBI taxonomy): domain Eukaryota; kingdom Metazoa; phylum Chordata; class Aves; order Accipitriformes; family Cathartidae; genus Sarcoramphus; species Sarcoramphus papa. Next base: position 694,538 of record CM075619.1, on the reverse strand, counting down.
CATCAGGAACAGCCACTGCGAAGGGGCACCCAGGAGGAGCGGGTGCTGCAGGGACCTGACCCACGGAGCTGGGGCACTCAGGGGCAGGAGGGCAGGGAGACCTGGGCCGCGGGAGGTCCAGGAACGAGCGTCCTGACCCCCCTCCACCGCTTCCTGCCCTGCCCTCCTGGGGTGCACCTGGGCCCCATCCCCACCCAGGGGTTACCCGCAGTTGGAGGGCCGAAGCACCCCGTGCCCAGGGCCCTGCTCCAAGCCTTACACCATCCCCACCCCCCCCACCCCATGGGCCCAGGGCACGCCACGCCCCACCTCTGCCCCCAGACCCACCAACACAGCCCCGGCGCCCTCACGCACCTTTCACGGCCCCCACACCCTGCAGGGTCAGCACAGCCAGCAGCGCCAGCGGGATGCCCAATCCTCCGGCCATCGCCTCTCCTGGCAGCAGGCAGCGAGAGTGGGACCAGGCGAGGGGCAGGTGTTGCTCTTGGTCCGGGGAGCTGAGTGCTGGGGGCCCAGTGCCTGGGGTACACGGCCCCCGCGGATGCTCAGCCAATAAGAGGGAGCCCTGATCCTGACTCAGCTGTTCCCAGGCAGAGCAGCAGCACAGAGCACCCTGCAGAGCAGACAGACGGACAGACACTCAGACAGGGTTCCCCAGGGGTGCACTGTTGAACTTGGGCCATGCACATCCTTGGAGAGGGCTTTGGGGAGGGCGGAGGTGGGGGCTGCCGAGGCCAAGGAGCCCCAGTGCTGGCTGGGGCCGGCGGCCTCCTCCCTGGGGTGACTGCTCCAGCGCGGGACAAGTGTCAGAGGGAGCCCTGCGGGGCCCAGCTCTGCCTGGTGACGGGTGATGCTGCCCAGCCTCGCTCCTTACTGGTCCTCTCTGGGACTCCCAGTCCCGGCACTGGGCAGGACCGGGGTGATCCTTGAACTGGCAGAGTCCAGCTCGCTCGGGGGTCTCAGCACCTTTCCAGCCTCTGCTGTGAGCAGCGATGGAGACTGGTCGTGTCCTGGGAGCTGGGGTCATGCTGGTGGCACTGGTGATGCTGGGAGCCCACCCGGCTCATGGCAAGGAGACCTCAGGTGAGCTCAGAGCCGTGGCATGGGGAGGGTGTTGGTGGGGATAGATCCCACCCGTGCCCTGGGAGGTCCTGGGTGTCTGGGGTTGTGGGGGGCTGAGAGGCCCCCCAAGCCCCTGGGACCACCCTGGAGGTGGGTGAGGGCTGCCCCCACCGAATCCCTTCTGCTGTCGTCTGTCCTCTGCAGGGCCTGGGAGCCGCGGGCTCCAGGTGAGACCCAGTTCCCAAACAGTTTGGGGGAGATGCTCGCCCTCCCTTGCTGAACCCCAGGAACAGCCTCTTGGCTCGGTTCTGCCCTGGCTCCCTCCCACCCCCTCCCTTCCCTTGGGCTCTGTCCCCTCCAGCTCTCCCCAGTCCCCAGGCTGAGAAATTGAGTCCTCACGGGGTCAGGATCGCACCGCCAGTCCTATCGCAGCGGTGTGGCTGGGAGGGAGGCTGGGAGGAGAGTGGCGATGGGGAGGGGGCTCCACGGTGCCTCCCTGCCCTCCCCTGCCCTGCCTGGCGTGCTTAGAGCACCTGGGGAGGGGGAGCCGGCCGCCCTGACCTGCCTGCCTGCACAAACAGGCTTTTTCCAGGAGTGGGCAGATTCCGAGTGTCAGTACCTCAACGGCACCGAGCGGGTGAGGTTTGTGAAGTCGTACATCTACAACCGGGAGCAGTTCGTGCACTTCGACAGCGAAGTGGGGCGCTATGTGGCTGACACCCTCCTGGGCGAGCCTGATGCCGAGTACTGGAACAGCCAGCCAGACCTACTGGAGCAGAGACGGGCTGAGGTGGACACGTTCTGCCGGCACAACTACGGGGTGTCGACCCCTTTCATCGTGGAGCGGAGAGGTGAGTGCGTGGCAGAACGTTTCGCTGGGGGATGGGCACAAGCCAAGCCCCCGGGGCTCGCAGGAGGGGAGAGCATGTCTGGGCCGTGCTTGGGCAGGGCCCCGGGCAGCCCCGAGCAAAGCCCCTGCGCCCTTCCCTGAGGACGCGAGTCCCTTGCACCCTCCCTGGGCACATCCTGCGTGGGGACCGCAGGGCCAGGCTGGGGGCAGGCGTGCAGGGTGGCCCCTGGGCTCTCCCAGCCCCTTCCCAGCTCTTTCTCACTCTCCCCCAGTTCAGCCCAAGGTGAGGGTCTCCCCCATGCAGTCGAGCTCCCTGCCCCAGACCGACAGGCTGGTTTGCTACGTGACGGGGTTTTACCCCGCGGAGATTGAGGTGAAGTGGTTCAAGAACGGGCGGGAGGAGACGGAGCGCGTGGTGTCCACGGACGTGATCCAGAACGGAGACTGGACCTACCAGGTGCTGGTGATGCTGGAAACCACCCCGCAGCGCGGGGACTCCTACCTGTGCCAGGTGGAGCACGTTAGCCTGCAGCACCCCGTCACCCAGCACTGGGGTAAGGCCCTGCCCTGTCCGGCACCCTGGGGTGGGGGCCCAAGCCCCTGGTCCAGGTGGGGGGTGGGGACGGGAGCCCCCCCCAGCCCTGACCCCCTGCTCTCGTCCCCGCAGAGGTGCAGTCGGATGCCGCCAGGAGCAAGATGCTTACAGGGGTGGGGGGCTTCGTGCTGGGGCTCATCTTCCTGGCACTGGGGCTCTTCCTCTACGTGCGCAAGAAGGTGAGCGGTGTGGGGGCACTTGGGTGGGGGGTCCCTGGGGTTTGGGGTGCCTCCTGTGCGTGGGGCAGGGGCTGCAGTTCTGCCCGTCACGGGAGCTGCCCCTGCTCTGACGCTGACCTCGTCTTCCTGTGTTTCAGGGTGCCTCGTTCCCCAGGCTGCAGGTAATGTCCGTCCCCCCCACCCTCCTCCCCCCTCCCTGTGTGGGCTGGTCCCCACCTGTTCCCATGGGGAGCGCGTCTGTATGGAATGTGTCCCCCGATAGTGCCGGGGCGGAGCCCTGGGGACATGCCGTCCCCCATCCCGGTGGTCACCCCCTCTTCTCTCCCCACAGGGCTCCTGAATGAACTCCAGCCCCCGCGGATCTGCTCTGCCATCTGTCCTCTGCCCCCCAGCAGCACCTCTGCCTCGCACTGCCCCGTCCTGGAGCCCCACGTCCCTGCACTGATCCCTGGGGTTGCCCCCTCCGTCCTATCCCAGCCCAGCTTCACTGTCGCTGCTCTGCAGCCCTGGGGTCCCCAGGGCCCTGTGACGGTGCCCCTCGGTTGCTCCCGCTCTGCCTAATAAAGTGTCCCAGTACCCTCCGGCCCTGCTTGTTTGGGGACAGTGGGGCAGGCGTGGGTCATTCCCTTCCCTATGCCCCTGAGTCCGTGACAGGGCTCTGTCCTCACTGGGCACCACTTGGTGGCCTGGGGCTGCCGACCATGGGGGGACACTGCGAGGGGGGGGCCAACACCCCGTCCCGTGGGAGGGTGGGTGGGCGGCAGAGCCTGCATCCAGCTGCCTCTGGGATGGATCAGGGGTGGGGACGGGGACGAAGGGTCATGAGTCCCCTCACCTGCTCGGGTCGGTGGCTCCGTGTCCCTGTCCTGGTGCCTGACCCCGCTGTGGTGGGTGGGGGCAGGGAGCAGGGTCCTGGGGTGGGACACCCTGTCCAGCCCCAGCGGTGATCGCCGCTCCCATCCCTCCTGCAGTGCCCCCTCATGGGACACTGCCCTGCACCCCAACACGGCACCCACCGCACCCCACAAGGACCCAGGTGTCCTGCCGCCACTCTATTGCCGCTGCTCCCTCCCCCAAACCCCTCTCCCAGCCCTGCCAGCCCCAGAGGCCCCCCCCAGTCACCCTGTTCCCCACCACACTCTATCACTAGGACAAGCAGGGTGCAGATGAACCGGTGACAAGCAGATTCAGTGGTGCCAGGCTGTCCCCAACCACCTTTACTGCTGCTCGGAAGCACCCCAGAGCCCGGGAAGCCAGAGCCCTGGTCAGCGGGGTGCCCATGGGGCACGGCAAGGCAGCACCAGTGGGGTGGAGCGGGGCTGGGGGGCTCGGGGCAGGGATGTGTGGTCCAGGGCTGGGATGCAGGGCATGGGATGGGGTGCACGACTTGTGGTTGGGCCATGGGGCACAGAGCTGGCATGTGGGGCACAGGGCTTGGCCGTGGGGATGGAGCTGGAGGGTGGGGCACATAGCCGGGATGTGAGGGCGAGGGCTGGTGGGGGGTGCAGTGCTGTGAGGGCACCCTGGGCTCTGCCCCCTCACAAGAGGCCCCGCTGGTTGCGGGCGCTGTTCATCTTCATGGCCTTGATGATGAGGATGGTGCCCACGATGATGCCGACGATGCCCACGGCCAGGCCCAGGGCGCACACCAGGGTCTCGGTGCTCTCGGAGGCCGGGAGGGGCACCTGGGGTTCTGCAGAGAGGTGAGGGTGGGTGAGAATGGGGCGCTGAGTCCCCCTTGCTGCCTGCAAGGGGAGGGGACCCAGGCATCCGGGCCCCGGCCCAGCGCCCTTCCTCACCCCAGTGCTTCAGGAGGGCAGTGGGCAGCCCCTCATGCTCCACGCGGCAGTCGTAGTAGTCCCCCCGGGTGGGGATGAAGGGCAGGTAGGAGAACTTGCGGAAGGTGCGGTCCAGCCCTCGGTAGAAAACAGTCTCGAGGATGCCGTCCTTCACCTCCTGCCCGTTCCTCAGCCACGTGATGGAGATCACGGATGGCCAGAACTTGTCCACGTAGCAGATCAGGACGTTGGGGTCCCCCAGCTCCACTGGGTCCTCGGAGAACACCGTCACCTCGGGTGGCGCTGGGGGGAGATTGAGAAGGGGTTAGTGCAGTCTAGGGTCAGCCAGGCTTCACTGCCTCAGGCTGGGCTGGGGCTTCCTGCCCCATAGACCTGGCCTCGTTGGGCATCACTGCCCACCCAGGGAGACCCCGCAGCCTGGCTTGGGGCTGTGCCCGGGTCCCCACGTGCTCCAGGGCAGCAGGGTGCTGTGCACCCTGCTGCCGGCTGGGCCACAGGGTGCGAGAGCGACGGCCCTGGCAGCGTCCCCAGGGGTGAAGGCACTGGCCGTGCTGTGGCTGGGTTGTTACCGATGGTTGCCTGCGAGCGGTTGGACCTTTTCATCATGATCTCCAAGTTCTGTTTTAATACAGCCATGTTCTGCAGGGCGCCCTGCGCCTCGAAGGTGGCAAAGTTGCCGAACTCGGGCAAGCGCCAGATGGTCTCTGTCTTCTGCAGGTCCACGTGGAAGATCTCGTCCCCATCGAAATCGAACATGAACTCGCCGCCCTCCTGCTGCAGCCTCTCATCCCGCTGGTAGATGTCAGTCTGGCTCATCACGTTCCCCACTGCGAAGGGACAGGCATTAGGGTCAGTGCCCTTCCCACTGCCACAGGGCTCACCCCGTCTCCCCACGGGCTCCCCCTGGGGACACTGCATGGGTGCAGGGAGGCCCTGATGGGGAGAAGAGCCCACCCTGAGCCTCTCCCTTCCCTCAGGGGTCCCACAGGGCTGGGCAGATGCTGACCCTCCCCCACCCCCACCCCAGGAAAGGGAGTGCTCGGACACCCGCTCTGCCCCCAGCCCCCGACTCCAGCATCTCCATGCCATCAGGAGGTTTCCCTTCGTCACCTCCTGAGGCCGGGGCCAGTGACAGGCTGTGGGGACTACAGGGGCCTGTCCCCAGACGTGCTACGGGGTAGGGTGGTGGTCCCAGGGCCCCAAGGACTTGGGCACTGGCTGTCCTGCCCCACACAATAACCCCGCCTAGGCCAGTCCATCAGGAACAGCCACTGCGAAGGGGCACCCAGGAGGAGCGGGTGCTGCAGGGACCTGACCCACGGAGCTGGGGCACTCAGGGGCAGGAGGGCAGGGAGACCTGGGCCGCGGGAGGTCCAGGAACGAGCGTCCTGACCCCCCTCCACCGCTTCCTGCCCTGCCCTCCTGGGGTGCACCTGGGCCCCATCCCCACCCAGGGGTTACCCGCAGTTGGAGGGCCGAAGCACCCCGTGCCCAGGGCCCTGCTCCAAGCCTTACACCATCCCCACCCCCCCCACCCCATGGGCCCAGGGCACGCCACGCCCCACCTCTGCCCCCAGACCCACCAACACAGCCCCGGCGCCCTCACGCACCTTTCACGGCCCCCACGCCCTGCAGGGTCAGCACAGCCAGCAGCGCCAGCGGGATGCCCAATCCTCCGGCCATCGCCTCTCCTGGCAGCAGGCAGCGAGAGTGGGACCAGGCGAGGGGCAGGTGTTGCTCTTGGTCCGGGGAGCTGAGTGCTGGGGGCCCAGTGCCTGGAGTACACGGCCCCCGCGGATGCTCAGCCAATAAGAGGGAGCCCTGATCCTGACTCAGCTGTTCCCAGGCAGAGCAGCAGCACAGAGCACCCTGCAGAGCAGACAGACGGACAGACACTCAGACAGGGTTCCCCAGGGGTGCACTGTTGAACTTGGGCCATGCACATCCTTGGAGAGGGCTTTGGGGAGGGCGGAGGTGGGGGCTGCCGAGGCCAAGGAGCCCCAGTGCTGGCTGGGGCCGGCGGCCTCCTCCCTGGGGTGACTGCTCCAGCGCGGGACAAGTGTCAGAGGGAGCCCTGCGGGGCCCAGCTCTGCCTGGTGACGGGTGATGCTGCCCAGCCTCGCTCCTTACTGGTCCTCTCTGGGACTCCCAGTCCCGGCACTGGGCAGGACCGGGGTGATCCTTGAACTGGCAGAGTCCAGCTCGCTCAGGGGTCTCAGCACCTTTCCAGCCTCTGCTGTGAGCCGCGATGGAGACTGGTCGTGTCCTGGGAGCTGGGGTCGTGCTGGTGGCACTGGTGATGCTGGGAGCCCACCCGGCTCATGGCAAGGAGACCTCAGGTGAGCTCAGAGCCGTGGCATGGGCAGGGTGTTGGTGGGGATAGATCCCACACGTGCCCTGGGAGGTCCTGGGTGTCTGGGGTTGTGGGGGGCTGAGAGGCCCCCCAAGCCCCTGGGACCACCCTGGAGGTGGGTGAGGGCTGCCCCCACCGAATCCCTTCTGCTGTCGTCTGTCCTCTGCAGGGCCTGGGAGCCGCGGGCTCCAGGTGAGACCCAGTTCCCAAACAGTTTGGGGGAGATGCTCGCCCTCCCTTGCTGAACCCCAGGAACAGCCTCTTGGCTCAGTTCTGCCCTGGCTCCCTCCCGCCCCCTCCCTTCCCTTGGGCTCTGTCCCCTCCAGCTCTCCCCAGTCCCCAGGCTGAGAAATTGAATCCTCACGGGGTCAGGATCGCACCGCCAGTCCTATCGCAGCGGTGTGGCTGGGAGGGAGGCTGGGAGGAGAGTGGCGATGGGGAGGGGGCTCCACGGTGCCTCCCTGCCCTCCCCTGCCCTGCCTGGCGTGCTTAGAGCACCTGGGGAGGGGGAGCCGGCCGCCCTGACCTGCCTGCCTGCACAAACAGGCTTTTTCCAGGAGTGGGCAGATTCCGAGTGTCAGTACCTCAACGGCACCGAGCGGGTGAGGTTTGTGAAGTCGTACATCTACAACCGGGAGCAGAGAGCGCACTTCGACAGCGAAGTGGGGCGCTATGTGGCTGACACCCTCCTGGGCGAGCCTGATGCCGAGTACTGGAACAGCCAGCCAGACATACTGGAGCAGAAACGGGCTGCGGTGGACACGTTCTGCCGGCACAACTACGGGGTGGTGACCCCTTTCACTGTGGAGCGGAGAGGTGAGTGCGTGGCAGAACGTTTCGCTGGGGGATGGGCACAAGCCAAGCCCCCGGGGCTCGCAGGAGGGGAGAGCATGTCTGTGCCGTGCTTGGGCAGGGCCCCGGGCAGCCCCGAGCAAAGCCCCTGCGCCCTTCCCTGAGGACGCGAGTCCCTTGCACCCTCCCTGGGCACATCCTGCGTGGGGACCGCAGGGCCAGGCTGGGGGCAGGCGTGCAGGGTGGCCCCTGGGCTCTCCCAGCCCCTTCCCAGCTCTTTCTCACTCTCCCCCAGTTCAGCCCAAGGTGAGGGTCTCCCCCATGCAGTCGAGCTCCCTGCCCCAGACCGACAGGCTGGTTTGCTACGTGACGGGGTTTTACCCTGCGGAGATTGAGGTGAAGTGGTTCAAGAACGGGCGGGAGGAGACGGAGCGCGTGGTGTCCACGGACGTGATCCAGAACGGAGACTGGACCTACCAGGTGCTGGTGATGCTGGAAACCACCCCGCAGCGCGGGGACTCCTACCTGTGCCAGGTGGAGCACGTTAGCCTGCAGCACCCCGTCACCCAGCACTGGGGTAAGGCCCTGCCCTGTCCGGCACCCTGGGGTGGGGGCCCAAGCCCCTGGTCCAGGTGGGGGGTGGGGACGGGAGCCCCCCCCAGCCCTGACCCCCTGCTCTCATCTCCGCAGAGGTGCAGTCGGATGCCGCCAGGAGCAAGATGCTTACAGGGGTGGGGGGCTTCGTGCTGGGGCTCATCTTCCTGGCACTGGGGCTCTTCCTCTACGTGCGCAAGAAGGTGAGCGGTGTGGGGGCACTTGGGTGGGGGGTCCCTGGGGTTTGGGGTGCCTCCTGTGCGTGGGGCAGGGGCTGCAGTTCTGCCCGTCACGGGAGCTGCCCCTGCTCTGACGCTGACCTCGTCTCCCTGTGTTTCAGGGTGCCTCGTTCCCCAGGCTGCAGGTAATGTCCGTCCCCCCCCCCCGCTCCCCCCTCCCTGCGTGGGCTGGTCCCCGCCTGTTCCCATGGGGAGCGCATCCGTATGGAATGTGTCCCCCGGTAGCGCCGGGGCGGAGCCCTGGGGACACGCCGTCCCCCATCCCGGTGGTCACCCCCTCTTCTCTCCCCACAGGGCTCCTGAATGAACTCCAGCCCCCTGCGGATCTGCTCCGCCGCCATCCATCCTCTACCTCCCCGTCCCTCCCCGCTCAGCATCGCTCCCCAGCTCCCCCCCCCCACCCCAATCCTGCCCGCTGCTGCCAACCCTGCCCGCGGCTCCTTCGGGGGTCCCCCAACCTAATAAACGCACACCTGAAGTGTTCTGCGCTTGGGGAATCCCTTTGGGGTCTGGTGTGAAGGGAAGGAGGAGAAGTTTGACAGCCCCGACTAGGGGAAAAGGTCGCAGCACCCTCTTCCTGCCGCTGATGGAATTAGGGGAGGGGGTGACGCACGTCCTGCCATGGGGTGACGCGCGTCCCGCTCTAGGGTGACGCGCGACCCATCGGGTGCTGTCCCCCCGCCGCCGCCTCCTCCCCGTCCCTCGAGCGAGACGGCAGCCCGGCTCAACTCGAATAATATTTTCTTTATTTACATGTTAAAGAATCGAAAGGTTCGAAACATACAATAAGATGAAAACACGGCTCTAAGGGTCTAAAAGGGGTGGGGGGGGGGGGGTTGGGGAGGGGGGAGGAGGGGAAAAAAAAAAAAACCAAACAAACCCCCAAACAAAACGAGTAGAAAAAAAAAAAAATTATACAGTCAACATAAAAAAAAAAAAAAAAAACCAAAACCAAAAAGCGGGCGGCCCCTCCCTGCCCCCTGCCCCGCGCGGGAACATGCTGTTGCCCTGATCGTCTGCCGGGGGGGGCGGTGGAGGGGGGGGGAAGGGGGGAGTGAGGGGAGGGGGAGGGGAAGGGGGGGAAGGGGGCTATGTACACAGCGCGGCCCCCGCCAGCACGACGCGGCGCAAATAAATTAAAAATCCTCCACAGACGAAGGGAGGGGGAGGGCGGCGGCGGCGGCTCCCCCACCCCCTCCCACCCCGGAGGGGGGGGGGTGTGGGGGGGTGGGTGAGGGGGGGTGGGGGAAGGGCCCCCACAGCAAACCCAAACGCGGGACTCTCAACCCCTCCCCCCCCCCGGGGCTTTTTTTTTTTTTTTTCCTTCTTTTTTAAAAGATTTTTTTAGGTTCCCCCTCCCCCCCCCGTTTTTTTTCTTGTTTTTTTTTTTGTTTGGTTTTTTTTCGTGTTTTTTTTTTTCTTAAAAACCCCCAAACTTTTCCCCTTTTGGAAAAAAAATCCCCCAAGTCAGGAAAAAAAAAAAAAAAACAAACCCCAAACCCCAAAACCAAAGCAAAAAACCCCAAACCCTAAAACAACAAACAGGAAAACCTGCTGGGGGGGAGGGGTGGGGAGGGGGGTGGGGGTGGGGGGGGCCCAACCCCACAACCAGGCCTTCCCCCCCCCCCCCCCCGCTGCCCCCCTCCCCCGGCGACGCCTCTAGCCTGTAAACATTAGGGTGTCCCCCCCCCTTCCCTGTCCCCCCCCCTCTCCCTTCCCCTGCACCCCAAAAGTCCGTGGGGGATGTCGTTCAGGCAGCGGGGGGGGGGGGGTGTGTGCGGGGAGCCCCCCCCCCCCCTTACCAGGGGCTCTGCCTGTGCGGGTTCACCTGGAACCAGTCCCGCAGAGCCTCTTCCGAACCCTTTCCGCGTCGCCGGCGGCCGCCGTGGGGTTCCGATCCCGTTCCGTCTGCTCCCTCCGCATCCCCAACCCCCATCCCGTCTCTCTCCCCCCCCACCCTCCCCCACCCTTCTAACCCGAATCCGAGTCGCTGGTATCCGAGGACGAGGAACTGGAACTGGAACTGCTGGAATCCGAACTGGAACTGGAGGCGCTGAGTCGGGATACGACCACTTGCTGAGCCGATTCCGGTTTCTCGCTGGCTGCAAAAGGCAACGGGGACGAGGGTTCAGGAGCGCGGCGACGCGGCGGGAGGCCGCCGCCACCGCCACCACCGAGCCGGCACTCACCTTTCTTTGGGGGTTTCTTGGTGGAATTGAGTTGACCGCTGACGTCCTGCAGCCGCTTCTCCAGCTCTCGCTTTTTTTCCAACGCCAACTCCTCTTTCGTCTTCCCCACCGGCTTCTTCATGGCTGCGGGGAGAGAAAATGGAGGACGGGGGGACGGGACGCTCGGACGGGGCTCAGTCGTCGTCCCCCCAACCCCCGCCCAACAACCCTCCCCCCCAGCGGCGCTTACTTTCGCTGTAAGGTTTGCGAGGCTTCTTCCGCAAACAGGAGAGGACGTAGCGCTCCAGCTCTCGGAGCGTCGAAGGCTTGAGGGTTTCGAAATCGATCTCGATCTCTTCGGGGTTGGAATCGCGCAAGGAAGGCTCTCGCGACTGGATGATGTGAACCACCCGGCCCAGCTTTTCGCCCGGCAGTTTGTTGATATCCAAACTGAGTTGACGTTTCTCGTCGTAAGTCATAGGTTTGCTCTCCTCTTCTTCCTCCGAATCGTAAAGCGGCGGCGGCGGCGGCGGCAACGTCGCTTTCGTCGCCTTCTTCGAGTTCCTGCGCCGGGAGAGATGACGCAGCGGCGTCGGAGGCTGCCGCAAAATCCGCCCCCTCCCTCCCCAAAACAGTCGTTCCCCCCCCGCCCTCTCCGTCGCCGGGGCTGGCAGCGCTCAGACAGGGTTTGGCTTGTTCCGATCGGTTCCTCGCCACGGTCGCTCTGCCGGGGAAAGTGTCATCACGGCCGCTGCCCGCGCGCCCCAACGCCTCAGCGCCGCGCACCGCACTCACTTGGAGCCGCCGCCGCTGCCACCGGTCCCGCCGCTGCCGCCACCACCACCACCGGCTTTCTTGGCTTTACGGAGCTGGGCCTGGCGCGCCCTGGCCTCGTCGTCACCTCCCCGACCTTTGTGCTTCTCCGATTTTTTCTTTTTTTTCTTTTCCCGCTTCTTTTTGGGTTTGGAAACGGGGCCCTGTGAGAGGGCAGCCAGCTGCTCGTGCACGGCCCGCAGCTGTGGGGGGAGACAGGGGGGTGAGGCGGGCGTGGGGAGCGGGCCCGGGAGGCGGCACGGACCCTTCTCCGGCCCTCACCTGCTCCTGCAGCTCGGCCAAGCGGTTGGCGCGTTCCTCTTCCGAGTCGGAGCTTTCCTCGCTCTCCGAGGAACTCTCGCTACTGCTCTCGTCTTCCTCGTCGTCTTCATCGTCCTCGTCGTCCTCATCTTCGTCGCTGGAGGACTCCTCGGAGGAAGATTTGGAAAGGGCGCCGGCAAGCGGGGCAGACACCGAGGGCGGGCTGGTGTCTTGCGGCTCATCCGGCATCTTGGCGTAGCTGAACTCGAAGACGTCCTGCGAGGGGAGCGGGGTTCAGCGCGGGGGGCCGAGACGGGGGGGGGGCCGGTGGGAGGGGGGGGACGACGACCACGATCCCCGGCACCCCGCTCACCTGCAGCTTGCGGGCCATGGCCACCACATCGTGGTCGGGCGGGTTGTACTTGTAACAGTTGGAAAACATTAACCGGACGTCAGCGGCGAATTCCTGCGCGTCGTGGTAATCCCGGTTCTCCATCTTCCGCTGCAGGGAGAGGAAACGGTGAGCGGGAGGCCACCCGGGCCCCCACGGGGCTGCGGGGGGACGGAAAGGAAAGCCACAGAGCCCCCCCCTCCTCCAAAAAGACTCCTGCACCCCGTTCCCCAGCCCCACCTTGATGGTGCTGAGGTCCATGGGGTGCTTGATGATCTCATGGTAGTCGTGCAGCCCCAGGGCCGAGGCGTCGACGGGCTTGTAGAAGGGCCAGGCGTAGGCCGCGTGCTTCTTGGAGAGCAGCTCCTTGAGGATCCCGTTGCAGTACTTGAGCTGCTCCGATAGTTTGCCCTTCTTGGACGTCTGGTGCTGCTGCGAATCCGGTAAATCCTTCTTGGGGGGTTTGATGGGGCGACCGCTCTCCCGTCGCGCGGGGATCTTGGCCGCCTTGGCCTCCAGAAGCGTGGCGGAGGGCGAGGACTCCCCGCTGGTGGCGATGATGGCCGTGGTGGTGGGGGTGGTGGTGTCCGCTTTCCGCTTCACGCCCTTCTTCTGCCGAAAGAAAAAGAGGGGAGGGGGGAAAAAAAAAAAAAAAAACAAAACCCACAACCCAACCCACGCGTGAGGCTGCGGAGAGCGGGAAAGCCAGCCCCCCACGCTCCAGCCCCACGGAGCCTGCCCCACGGCCAGGGCCCGCTCCTCCTCCTACCTTGGCCACGGGCTGGGTGGGAGCGGGCGCAGCCAAGACGGCCGGGGCGGTGGAGTGCAGCGACTTGAGGAGCGGAGCGGAGATCACGGATGGGTGGGGAATGTTGACTATGGTGGTAGGGATGTCGGGGCTTGGGGTGTAGACCGCGGTGTGGGACACCGAGGAGACAGCCGGCACTTGCTGAGCAGCCGTGAGTCCCGCCAGGAGCGCTGGGCCGAGACAAGAAGCGGCCCCCCCCGCCCCGTTAGCGCCGTTGCCGTCCCGGGGCGGGATGCAAGACGCCGGGTGCCAAGGCCTCGGGGGAACCCCCATCGCCCACCACCCCGCTTCTCCTGGGGTCCCACCTAAGGCGCAAGCGCCCACCCCAAGCAGCCGTCCCATCCTACGTGGCGTGACCGTACCTGCTGCCCGGGACGCTCCCTTCTTATGGCTGTTCTTGGCCACCGGCACCACGATCTCCTGCTCTTCTGGTGGCATCTGGGCCACCTTCTGCAAGAAGATCTTCTCCAGGGTTTGGGCCATCAGCACAATGTCATCTGTAGGCTGCAGGGAGGACCAGAAGCAGCGTCAAGACTTTGGCGGGACGATGCCACGGGACTCGCCGGCGGCACGGGACAGCGCCAGCGCGGTTCTCACCTTGTTGTAGATGTAGCAGTTGGTGAACATGGTGTTGAAGTCCTGCATGCACTCCGCAGCCCCCCAGTAATAGTTGTTCTCCAAGCGTCGCTTGATTGTCCCCATGTCCATGGGCTGCTTGATGATCTTGTGGTAATCCTGCCGACAAAGCACACGGGATCGGCGGTCAGGGGCGTACCGGTGACCGCACCGCTTCCCCCCCTCCCCTCGGACACCCGGAAAAACGCCGGCTCATCCGCGTCGGGAGCCGGGACCGGCGCAAAGAACGGCCGCTGACCACCCGTTCACACATCAGCTCTCACTCATCACCCAAACGCAGGCAGGGGGTGCAGGGGGTTCAAGAAACGCCTCCGGACCTTGTCCCCACCCGAGAGTGCCACCGTCCCCCTTCGCCCGCGGCGGGGGCGAGAGGGTCCCTAGGTGCCTGGGGAGCAGCCAGCTCTGCCGGGGCGAGGGGAGCCTACGCTACGGCCGGATCCCCGGCATCCGGAGGACGCGCGCGCGTCCCGCACGACAAGTGGGACGGGGCCGGGGGAAGCTAACGCTAAATTTTAAAGAGCAAAACCTACGTGGAAATTACCTCCGGGCTTTAACTCCTTGGGCGCCACAGATGCACGGGGGGGCTGGCGTTTAATATTGGGGTCACAAGATGTCTTCTACAAATTCATGGATGGGAATCTGCAAAACGCATTCAGGGCACAAGAGATTAGGTGGGGAAGCGTCCGAGTTACCTCTATAGAGCGGCTGCGTCACCTCATCCATACCTTTGTAGGGGACATCGGGGCAAAAAGGGAGGGGTGACAGCTGCTCTGAGGACGTCCCCAGGACCAGCCCGGACGCCTACGAGGGGCTGAGGAGGAAGTTGGGGGGGCCCCCGGTACGGGTTATGCCCCCAGGAGAGGGTGAGGACAGCACAGCCCAGGCACCTGCAGCTGCATCTCTGTGGCGAAACCCCCGGGAGGGGGACGGCGCCGGCCCTGGCACTCTCAGGTTTTGGGGGGGGGGGGGCAGGGGGGGTTCGGGGTGGGGGGACACACACCACATCCGGGGTCAGGCAGCACAAAATTGAACGCTACGTCTGCCTAACACCCCCTGCCTGCACGCACCAGCGTGGGGGGACGGGGACAGGGGGCAAGCGAGGGGCTGGGGGGGTGGGACGGGGGGGACGGGGACACACAAGACACACTCGCGCACGCCCCGGGCGTCCTAATTTCTCCCACACCCGCCCGCAGGGCTCGTTACCGGCAGGCCCAGCTTGACGGCGTCGACGGGTTGGCGAAAGGGCCAAGCAAACTGGTGTTTCCACAGAGCCTTCATCACCACTTTGTGCAGATACTGCAGCTGGTTGGTGACCCGACCCGGCTTCTTGGGATTGGAAACCTCCGGCGGAGGTGGGTTCACCTGGGGGGATTGCAGGGCCGGCACCGACGCCATGGTGGGGCTCTCGAAGCCCTCGTAGAGGAGCGAGGGTTTGCGGATCCGCTTGCCGGGGGTCGACTCCGTCGCCAGGCCCATGAGCCCGGCATTGCCCTCCCCCAGAATCCTGAAAGGGGAGCAGAGACAGGGTTAGCGGGGCAGCTCCGCGCCGGGGTGCCGCGCCACCGCCATGGCCAAAAAAAAACCCCCAAAAACCAACAAAACCACCATAAAAATAACCGGGGTTGGGCCGCGGCATTGCCAGCAGAAACCTCCAGGAAGAGGCGACCGCTCTTGAAGGCGCAATTAAGGGCGGAAACGTTGCCGCGCTCAGCTACGGCGCGACGGAGACGATCCAGATCCCCGGGATGCGGGTGAGCTCCCATCGCGCGTCTCCCGGGAGCGATTTGACCGTGAGCTCCGGCTGCACCCGTTAATCGCTGCCGGGCGGGCACCCGGTTCCCTGTCGATGCCGGGAGAGCTGCCCGCGCTGGCATAGCCGGAGCCGAGAGGTTGGCACGGGTCCAGGCTCGCCCTCGAACAAAGAGCCAGCGCGCGGGGCCGCGCGCGGAGGTGACGGCGCCGCTGCGCGTCAAGGCGACGGTGACACTACCGGCGTCACCCGCTCTCCAAGGCCACAGCCGGGAGCTCCGGCGGGATTTGGGGGCCACCGCGAAACCCCACAACACAGCTGGACCGTTAGGTCAACGCCAAGGCCAAAATCGTGGGCGGTTCGGCACTGTCCTGGTCACAAGGACCCAAAATCGTCCACGGGGACAGGCCAGGACTCGGGGGACCCACAGTCCCAGAGAGGCGGCGCAGCCATGACTGCACCACGCTCGCAACCAACTCTCGTGCCGATTTAAGGGCGAAAATCGGCGTTTTACGGCAATGACCAGCATTTTCCGGCAAGGACCACCAGCCGAGGAGCGGTACGAGGGTACCGAAACACCCGCAGGAAAGGAAATACTTGTCGCACGGCAAACCAGAAGACGCCATGGCGGCACCGGGGACCCCCGGGACACCGACGCGAAGGCTCGGGAGGCTTCCAGAGCGCGCAGGCAGCGGCTAAAACCAGTTCCTGCCCAAACCCCTGAACCTCTCACATCTAAACCAGGGGCGGGGGGGGGGGAAACCCTTGCCCTGAGCTGACCCGCGGGTGACTGTCACCCACGGGCCTACGCAACTGTCACCCACAGGCCTCCGCGACCGTCACCCAGCGCCCGCTGGCCTCGCCCGGGTGTCAGCGCTTGGCACAGCGGGAGCTTTCCCCGGGGCTCCCGAGCTGCCAAGGGCACGGCTCAAGTACCAAGGACGGCGCTGGGAAGGGAACGGCGGGGTGGCCCCCGGTGACAGGGTCACGGGGTGGGGGGGGTGTGGGGTGTGTGTGTGTGAGACCCCAGCCCCACCGGCGTGGGTGGGAAGCAGCTGTCCGTCTCTCTATCCCCAGGTCACCGGCGAGGGAGCAACCAGGGCAGAGCCCGACCCCAAAACACCGGGTAACCCCACTTTTCCCCCCCCCCCCTCGCACCACGGTTCGCGTCACCGCCACAACCCACGCGTGACACCAACACCCTCCCTCCCCACGGCGCCGGTACCTACTTGCTCTGGGGATTCACATTCTGCAACATGCCGGCGGCTGCGTGCCCGGCCCGCGGTCCCGGCCGTCCTCCTCCTTCTTCTTCTTCTTCTTCTCCTCCTCCTCCTCCCGCCGCCGCCGTCTCTTCCGACGACCCCCCCACTTTGCCCGGCGAAGGGTTCGGCGGTACCGGCCCGGTGGGGGGCCTTCCCCCGTCAGCGCATCACCGAGCAACGGGGAGGGGGAACGAGCCAGTCACCCCCTCCCCTCCCCCGGGCAGGGCGCGGCCGGGCAGGGCGGGCCTCAGGCGGCGGCGGCGGCGGTTCCTCCGGCCGGGCGCGGCGGCGAACGGCGGCGGCGCGGGATCATCCACCGGCCTTCACATGAACGGGCGCGGAGAAAATGGCGGCGGGGAGTTGGAGGGCGGGGGTACGTTGTGGTGGTAGGGGGGGGGTCGTTGGGGGGGGGGGGGGGGGGCGTTGGGGGGGGGGGGTCCCCCTCTTCGCAAGCCCCCCTTCCGAGCCCCCCAAATCCTCCGCGATCCGGTCAATACAAGCCTCGCCGCGTCGCTGAGAGTCGGTTGCGTTCGCGGAGGCCGGGTATCAAGCTGGCCACGGCGGTCCGGGAGGTGGATGACAGCGGATTGCACCGGGGAAATCACCGGCCGGGCTCCATCTTGGCTCCCTGAGGGGAGGGAGGGCGGGAGCGGGGAAAGGGGGGGGGGGGGGGGTGGTGGGGGGAGGAGGGCCCCCTCGCTGCTGGCCGCAGGCAGGGGTCGCTACGGAGGCCGGGGAGGGTCCGGCGAGCCCTCCCGGGAGCGCGGAGGCGGGGGCTGGGCCGCCCGGCGGAGGATGGATCCGGTTTGGGGCCGCCCCCCCTCCCCCCCGTGCGCACCGGGCCCGACCCGCTCCCGTCCTTCGTCCCAGCGAAATGGCGCCTCTCGGCCTGCCCCCGGCCGCCCTTATATAGACACCAGCCGGCCCCTCATTGGGCGGCGGCGGCGCTGACATCACCCACCCGCCCCGCCCCGCCCAGCCGCGGCCTCATTGGGCGGAGGCACGCCCGCCGCGCCGCTCCTATTGGCCGCGCGGCTCGCCAGTCACCCGCAACGCTCCCCCCCCTCCCCTCACCTCCCGCCCTTCCGCCCGGCGCCTCATCCGACGGAGCCGGCGGTGTCGGCTCCCATTGGCCGGCGCTGCCATTCGTTGCGAGGTGATTGGCCGGCGGGTCACGTGAGGGGCGGGACCGGCGGGCGGAACCTGCCGTTGGCGGTTGTTGTCGCGCTCCCCGCGGCGGGGATGAAGGGCGGGGGGGGAAAAGAGACGGGGCCGGGAGCCGCCATCTTGTGCAGCGGCGGCGGCCGCGGGCGGACAATGAACCCGGCTCTCCCCGGCAGCCCTACCGCCTCCCCGCCAATGCCGGACACCGGGGGGGGACCCCATCCCACCCGCCCTCACCCCCCTCGCGGGGGTCCCAAGGCCCGGTTCAGTACCGGAGCCACCGCGCCTCGCCTAACAACCCCCCCCCCCCCCCCTTCCATCCTCACCGAGCTACCCCCCGCATCCGCCGGTCCCCACGGACACCCGGAGCGCGCCAGGTTCCCCCTCACGACACGCCGGGGGCGAGAACCCCCACGGACACGCCGCTACCGTGGTCGCCAGCCCCGGGTGGGGCCTGTTCCGCGGGTGCTTCCCCCCTCACACACACCGGGGGGGGGGGGGCCCGGGACCCCCACGCCGACCGTGGACGGGGGGGGTGTGCTCGCGCCCGCCACGTCCGCGGTCGCCCCACGGGAAGCACCGAACCCCTTCGCTCTCCACCCACGGTGGGGGGGGGGGGGGGATGGATGTCCCAGCCTTCCCCCCCCCCCCTCCACGGGCTCGCAGGACACGGGTGGGTCCCTGCCCCCCCCCACGCCGTGACACAGCACTTGGGGCCCTGCCCGCCGCCGCCCCCGCGCGAACACCCAAACATGGCGCTTTTCGCCCCAAACCGCCGCCCCCGCCGCCGCGCACAAAGCCGTCCCGCCCCACCTGCCCGTCACCTCAATCCTCGCCGCCTATTGGCCACCGGGCCGCCGCGGGGGGCGGGACCGCGTTTGACTGACAGCGCTCCCCCACCACGTGACCTCACCCCACCCCGCTCTTTGTGGGGGGGGGAAGGGCGAGGCCCCCCCCCCCCCCCCCCCGTCACTCACCTGAGCCGCCCCCACGCGGGGCCGCGACCCCCGTCCCCGGTCCCGCTTCATCCGCCCCCGCTCCGCGGCGCCCCCCCCCCCTCGCCGCCCGCCCCAAAAAGCCCCGGTTTGGGGGCAAAAAAAGATTAAAAAAAAAAAAAACATCCCAGGGCAGAAAAGGGAGCCACGCGCTACGTCACCCGCGCCCCGATTGGCTCCCCGCCGTCACGTGGCGCCCCCGCGGCTCCCACGGCCCCATTCATGGGCCCCCTCCCTCCCCACGCCCGGCGGGGCCCGCGCGGTCTCTGCGGGGTCCTAGTGCCGGCCCCGCGGGGGGACGGGGGGGGGAGAGCACGGCGGCGCGCATGCGCGCTGCGGGCCTGCTGCAGCGGTGCAGCGGGTGCGCTACGGGGGTGCGGGGGGGTGCACCCACGGGGGTCCATGGGAGTGCAGTGGGTGCGCCCACGGGGGTGCGGGGCACTGCGAAGGTGCACCCACGGGGGCCCCACGGCATTGCGGGGGTGCACCGCTTGCATCCGTGGGGGTGTCAGGTATGGCGGGAGGCGTGGGGAGGGGGGGCACCCACGGTGGGGGGGGGAGCGGGATTGCAGCAGCGCCCTGCGCCCACTCAGGGGGTGCACAACGTCGTGGCGGGTGCAGTGCAGGCTGCTATGAGGGTGCAAGGCGGTGCAGCGGGTGCAGCGCACGCTCCCGGGGTGCAAGGGGGTGCAGCGCACCCAGGGATGGGGTGCACGGTGTTGCAGTGGGTGCAGTGCACGCAGGAATGGGGGTGCACAGGGTGCATAGCACGCAGGGCTGGGGTGCACTGGGTGCAGCGCATGCAGGGATAAGGGTGCCCTGGGTGCAGCGCACGCAGGGATGGGGTGCACAGTGTTGCACTGGGTGCAGCACACAGGGATAGGGGTGTGCTGGGTGCAGCGCACGCAGGAATGAGGGTGCACTGGGCGCGTTGCATGCCGACATGGGGTGCACAGGGTGCAGCGCATGCAGGAATGGGGCGCAACAGGGTGCGTGGCACGCAGAGATGGGGTGCGCGGTGTTGCACGGGGTGCAGCGCACGCACCAGGGGGGTGCCGGGCGCTGCAGCGAGTGCAGTGCGCGCAGCGAGTGCAGTGCGCGCAGCGGGTGCAGTGCAATGCAGCGCACGCGGAGGATGCAGCGCACGCGGCGGATGCAGCGCACGCAGCGGAGGGCTGCGGGGCGTTGCAGCGTGCGGGGTGCGCCGTGTGCCGTCACCGCCCGGCGCCACGTCCCCACCGCCGCCTGTCCCCCAGAACCCCCTGCAGCAGCAACACCCGGCGTGGCGGGGGCGGAGGGGAGGGGGGACACGACCCAGGCCGGGGTGTCCCCTAGTTAATAAGGGACCGGTTATTAATTGCACCGCGGCGTCACCCCGCTGACGAACCCGAGCGCTGGCAACCGCCACGGCGGGAGGGCCGGGAGCAGGGGGGTCCCCCGGGGTGGGTGGGGAGGAGGGTTGGGGGGGGGGTCCCATCCCCCTGGCGTGGGTGGGGGGAGGAAGGAGCACCCTGTTCCATGCCCGAACGCCTGGGTCCACTCTGTCACAGCACCCGAGCGCCGCGTGAGGTCCTTCTCCCCAGCAACGGGTGACGGGAGGCAGCGGGGCCCGGCCATTGGCGCCAAGGACCAGGCCGCGGTGCCGGCACCCGGCAAAGCACCCACCGGGTGCCGGGTGCCGGAGGGATGGGTGCTGCGGGCGAGAGTGGGGTGCTGGTGGCCGGGCTGCTGTGGGTGGCCCTGGCCGCCGCTGTCACCGACGGTAGGAGGTCACGGCGCGGTGGCACCGCTGGGTGGGGGGGTGGGGGGGTGAGACACACGGGGTGGGTGCAACGGGGTGGGGTGGGGGGGGTGCAAGGGGGGGCTGTGCGCTAGTGCAAGGGGCTGTGCGCTAGTGGCAAGCACGTGTGTGCGTGCGTGCAGAGCGTGTGTGCACGCGGGGGGGGGGACCTGCGGGTGCGCAGAGTGTGCGTCCACGCGCCGCGTGTTTGTGCGCCTGCAGAGTGTGCGTGTGTGCACACGCAGTGCGTGTGCACGCAGAGCGTGTGTGTCCTTGCACAGCGTGCGCGCACGCCGAGCGTGTCCTCGCACGGTGCGCGTGTGCGTGCAGTGCGTGTGCGTGCAGTGTGCGCGTGCATCACGCGTGTGTGCGCGCGCATGCAGCGCGCGCAAGCACCGTGTGTGCACGCACGCAGTGAGTGTGCACACAGAGCGTGTGTCCTTGCAGAGTGTGTGTGCGTGCAGAGTGTGCGTGCACGCGCAATGAGTGTGCACGCAGAGCGTGTGTCCTTGCACGGTGCGTGTGCACATGCAATGAGTGCGCATGCAGAGCGCGTGTGTCCTTGCAGTGAGCGTGTGCATGCGGAGCGTGTGTCCGTGCGCAGTGCACGTGGGCATGGGAGCGTGTGCGCACTTGCAGCGCGTGCGCACGTGCAGCGTGTGCGTGCATCATGTATGTCTGTGTGCACGCGCGGTGTGTGCAAGCACCGTGCGTGTGCACACGCAATGAGCGCGCACGCAGAGCGCGTCCTCGCACAGCATGTGTGCCCACGCAACGAGTGTGCACGCAGAATGGGTGTGTCCTCGCAGTGAGCGTCTGCATGCAGAGCGTGCGTCCATGCGCAGTGCACGCGTGTGCGTGGGAGCGTGTGTGCACTTGCAGTGCGTGTGCAAGCACCGCGTGTGTGCGCACGCAAGGAGCGTGCACGCAGAGCACGCGTGTCCTTGCACAGCGAGCGTGTGCGTGCAGAGCCTGTGCCCATGCACCGTGTCTACGCCCGCGCAGCCTTCGACCCCTGCCCGCCGTGCAGGCCCATGCCCCTGCCTGCACCCCTGCCCGCACCCCCTCCTGCCTGCACCCCTGCCTTTACCCCCACCGTGACGGTGCTGGGCACTCTCCTGCCTGCACCCCTGCCCTTACCCCGTCCTGCCCACACTCCTGCCTTTACCCCCACTGTGACGGTGCTGGACCCCTCCTGCCCGCACCCCTGCCCTTACCCCCTCCTGCCTGCACCCCTGCCTTTACCCCCACCATGACGGTGCTGGGCACTCTCCTGCCTGCACCCCTGCCCTTACCCCCTCCTGCCTGCACCCCCTGCCTTTACCCCCACCATGATGGTGCTGGGCACCCTCCTGCCCGCACCCCTGCCCTTACCCCTCCTGCCTGCACCCCTGCCTTTAACCCCACCATGGTGGTGCTGGACCTCTCCTGCCCGCACCCCTGCCCTTACCCCTCCTGCCCGCACCCCTGCCCTTACCCCTCCTGCCTGCACCCCTGCCTTTAACCCCACCATGGTGGTGCTGGACCTCTCCTGCCCGCACCCCTGCCCTTACCCCTCCTGCCTGCACCCCTGCCTTTACCCCCACCATGATGGTGCTGGGCACCCTCCTGCCCACACCCCTGCCCTTACCCCTCCTGCCCGCACCCCTGCCCTTACCCCCTCCTGCCCGCACCCCTGCCTTTACCCCCACCGTGACGGTGCTGGGCACTCTCCTGCCCGCACCCCTGCCCTTACCCCTGCCCTGCCCGCAGAGCCGCCGGTGCACACCCTGGCCGAGGTGCTCTTCTGCCAGCCGGCCATGCCGTCGCTGGGGCTGGCGCTCGCCTTCGACGCCGACCAGCTCTTCTGGTTCGACTTCCCCGGCTCCCGCTGGACCCCCCATCTGCCCGACCTCCCCCCGTGGCCCCCCACCCTGGAGTCCCCCAGCCAACTCCTCCGCGATGCCACGCTCTGCCAGGACCTGCGCCGCAGCCTCACCGCCCTGACCACCGGCGTGCTGCCAGAGTCGAAGGGTAGGTGACATCATGGACATGATGGCCCCCGGCCCTGGCCCTGCCCGCCGTGTGCCACCACCCGCCATGTGCCACCATCGTCCCTTTGAGGTGGTCCTCCACAACGCCCTCCTCTCCCAGTTGGATGGAGTTGATGGATGGACCGTTTGGTGGATCAGGAATTGGGGGGATCCAAAGAGTTGTGGTCAACGGCTCCATGTCCGGATGGAGACCAGTGATGAGTGGTGGCCCTCAAGGGTCCTTACTGGGACCAGTACTGTCCCGTATCTCCATCAATGACGTGTGCCACCATCGTCCCTTCGACACGGTCCTCCCCAACGTCCTCCTCTCCCAGTTGGATGGAGTTGATGGATGGACCATTCAGTGGATCGGGAATTGCGGGGATCCAAAGAGTCGTGGTCAACGGCTCCGTGGCCGGATGGAGACCAGTGACGAGTGGTGGCCCTCAAGGGTCCTTACTGGGACCAGTATCTTCATCGCCCACATAGGTGGTGGGATCGAGGGCCAGTGTGGGGGTGCCCCCAAGCTGAGCGGGGTGGTTGATGCTCGAGAGGGACGGGACCCGTCCAGAGGGACCTGGAGAGGCTGGAGAGGTGGGCCCGGGCGAACCTCCCGGGTTCAACCAGGCCACGTGCGAGGTCCTGCGCCCGGCTCGGGGCGATCCCGAACGCGGAGCCGGGCTGGGGGATGAAGGGCTGGAGAGCGGAGGAGGACTCGGCGGATGAAAAAGCGGACGGGAGGCGGCAAACGTGCGCCGGCAGCCCCGCAAGCCGACCCTCTCCCGGGCCGCGGCAGCAGAAGCGTGGCCGGCAGGCCGAGGGAGGTGACGCTCCCCCTTCTGCTCCGGCGAGAGCCCGCCTGGAGCACGGCAGCCGGGGCTCCTCGGGAGCGAGGAGGCCCCGGAGCTGTTGGAGCGGGGCCGGAGGAGGCCGGGAAGCCGATCGGAGGGCTGGGAGGCCTCCGCTGCGAGGCCAGGCTGAGAGAGTTGGGGTCGGTCAGCCTGGAGAAGAGGAGGCTCCGGGGAGAGCTCGCGGTGGCCTTGCAGTCCTTCCGGGGACCGAGTTTTGGATAGGGCCCGGAGCGCTAGGCCAAGGGGGGAAGGGTTTTAAGCTAAAAAAGGGGAAATTTCGGTTTAAGGAAGAAATTCTTTACGCTGAGGGTGGTGAGACACCGGAAGAGGTTGCCCAGAGAGGTTGGAGATGTCTCCCCGTCCCCGGAGACGTTCAAGGTCGGGTCGGACGGGGTTTTGAGCAACCTGATCCGGTTGGAGATGTCCCTGCTCAGGGAGGAGGTGACCTTCAAAGGTCCCATCCCACCCAAATGATCCTTTAATTGATTCTATCCCACCTCCTCCCTTCTCGACCGCCGCAGGCATCCCGATGGCCGACGTCTTCCCGGTGCGACCGCCGGCGTTGGGTGAACCCAACACGCTGGTGTGTATGGTGGAAAACATCTTCCCGCCGGCGGTGGAGATCAATTGGCAGCTAGACGGGGTCCCCGTCACCCAAGGGGTCACCCACACCCAGTACACCCCCACGGACGACCTGGCCTTCGTCCGCTTCTCCTACCTGCCGGTGACGCCCGCCGCCGGTGACGTCTACACCTGCATCGTCACCCGCGAAGGGGAAAACGCCTCCGTCATCGCCTACTGGGGTGAGCGCGTGGGGACGGGGACGGGGATGTGGGGGACACCAGGTCTGGTGGTGACACCCCACCCCCCCTCCCCACCCCTTGGTGTGTGTTCCCCCCCCCCCCCGTAGCACCCCAAAACCCCGTCCCTTCTGAGGTGCTGGAGACGGCGCTGTGCGGTGCTGCCATGGCTCTGGGTATCCTCCTGGCGCTGCTCGGCATCGCCATGATCCTGCTGGCACGCCGGAGCTCCCACGGTACGGCCGGGATGTCGGGGTCCGTGTGTCCCCCCCCCCTCCCGCCCCGGTGGGGAGGGGGGAGTGGGGGGGTGGGGAGCGGGGGTGAGGAGGGGACTGTCACCAAATCCCTTCTTGTATGTGTCCCCCCCCCTCCCCAGGTTGAGCACAGGACGGTGCAGAGGCCGGCGACGCTCGGTGCAGGAGTGGAGATGGCGGCGGCAGCGGGGGGGGGGGGGGGGGGGAGGGGAGGGGTAAGCCTCCCCTCCCCCCCCCCCCCCCGCAGCAATTAAACCCTTTGTCTATGACTGCGCCCAGTGTCCTCGTCTGTCCCCCACCCCGCGCCGTGGAAGGCTGGGAGGTGGCCATGGCGGTGGCTTCTCCGCTCTCTGATATTGGGGTTCAGCCGGATCGCACCCCCCCCCCCACCCCCCCCCCCACCACCAAAGAGCCATCCCCAGGGGCGTGCCTCAGTTTCCCCACCAGGAAAAGACGCGCGGGGTTCCCGCCGTGCCAAGCCCGGTCCCGGGGCACAGTTCACTTGGCTTCGCCCATCGCCGGTGACGCAGGGTGCCGGCACCAAATCCTTGGGGAAAAGCCCGGAGAAGGAGGAGGAGGCAGGAGCTGCCCGGTGGCGGGGATGAAGGCAGGGTGGCCGCGGAGAGAAGTCGGAGCTCGCCCGCCGCGCCGGCTACGCCCGCACCCACCGCCGGCCATGTGGGTGCTGGGGGTGCTGGGGTTGGCGCTGAGCTGCCGGGGGGCAGGTAGGATGTGGGGGGATGTAGGGGTGCAGTGGGGTGGGGGGTGTCCAACCCTTGGGGACCCTCCCCACCCCCGCGTCCCCCCCCCCCCCCTTGTAGGCGCCTTCCTGGTGCACGTGGCCAGCTCCTGCCCGCTGGCGGCCAACGGCTCCGCGCTGGCCTTCGACTTCACCCTCGTCTTCAACAAGAACCCGCTGGTCTGCTACGACCCCGACGCCCGGCGCTTCTTCCCCTGCGACTGGGGGTTGCTCCACAACGTCGCCAGCCTGGTGGCCTTCGTCCTCAACAACGGCACCGCCTGGGTGGAGCGCGCCGAAGCCCGGCGCCGGGCTTGCCGCGAAGTGGCCACCCGCTTCTGGGCCTCCACGGCGCTGCGGCGGAGTGAGCCCCGGGGCGCGGCGGACGGGGCGTCGCACGGGGGGGTGTTGCGCAGGGGCGTTGGCGCGGGATGTTGCACAGGGCGTTGCACGGGGTGTTGCACGGGGGTGTTGGCGCGGGACGTTGCACAGGGCATTGCACGGGGCATCGCATGGATGTCGCACAGGGTGTTGCACGGGGGTGTTGGTGCAGGACGTTGCACAGGGCGTTGCACGGGGTGTTGCACGGGGGTGTTGGTGCAGGATGTTGCACAGGGCATTGCACGGGGCGTCGCACGGGCGTCGCACGGGGTGTTGCACGGGGGTGTTGGTGCAGGACGTTGCACAGGGTGTTGCATGGGGTATTGCACGGGGGTGTTGGTGTGGGACGTTGCACGGGGCATTGAACGGGGCGACGCGTGGGTGTCGCACGGGGGATTGCACGGGGGTGTTGGTGCAGGACGTTGCACGGGGCATTGCACGGGGTGTTGCACGGGGGTGTTGGTGTGGGACGTTGAACGGGGCATTGAACGGGGCGACGCGTGGGTGTCGCACGGGGGATTGCATGGGGGCGTTGATGCAGGACGTTGCACGGGGCATTGCACGGGGCGTCGCATGGGCGTTGCACGGGGTGTTGCACGGGGGTGTTGGCGCGGGACATTGCACAGGGCATTGCACGGGGCATCGCATGGATGTCGCACAGGGTGTTGCACGGGGGTGTTGGTGCAGGACGTTGCACAGGGCGTTGCACGGGGTGTTGCACGGGGGTGTTGGTGCAGGATGTTGCACAGGGCATTGCACGGGGCGTCGCACGGGGGTGTTGGTGCAGGATGTTGCACAGGGCATTGCACGGGGCGTCGCACGGGCGTCGCACGGGGTGTTGCACGGGGGTGTTGGTGCAGGACGTTGCACAGGGCGTTGCACGGGGTGTTGCACGGGGGTGTTGGTGCAGGATGTTGCACAGGGCATTGCACGGGGCATCGCACGGGCGTCGCACGGGGTGTTGCACGGGGGTGTTGGTGCAGGACGTTGCACAGGGTGTTGCATGGGGTATTGCACGGGGGTGTTGGTGTGGGACGTTGCACAGGGCATTGCACGGGGCGACGCATGGGCGTCGCACGGGGGGTTGCACGGGGGTGTTGGTACAGGACGTTGCACAGGGCGTTGCACGGGGTGTTGCACGGGGGTGTTGGCGCGGGACGTTGCACGGGGCGACGCGTGGGTGTCGCACGGGGGATTGCACGGGGGTGTTGGTGCAGGACGTTGCACGGGGCATTGCACAGGGCGTTGCATGGATGTCGCACGGGGCGTTGCACGGGGGTGTTGGCACGGGACGTTGCACAGGGCATTGCACGGGGTGTTGCACGGGGGTGTTGGTGCAGGACGTTGCACAGGGCGTTGCACAGGGCATTGCACAGGGCGTCGCATGGATGTCGCATGGGGTGTTGCACAGGGGTGTTGGCGCGGGACGTTGCACAGGGCATTGCACGGGGTGTTGCACGGGGGTGTTGGTGCAGGACGTTGCACGGGGCATTGAATGGGGCGTCGCATGGATGTCGCACGGGGCGTTGCACGGGGGTGTTGGCACGGGACGTTGCACGGGGCATTGCACGGGGCGTTGCATGGGCGTTGCATGGAGGTGTTGGCACAGGACATTGCACAGGGCATTGCACGGGGTGTCGCACGGGGGTGTTGGCACAGGACATTGCACAGGGCATTGCACGGGGTGTCGCACGGGCATCGCACGGGGCATTGGATGGGGAATACGTTGGGATGCCGCACGGGGACGTCGCATGTGGCATTGTACAGGACGTTGCACGGGGACGTGGCACGGGGCGTTGAACGAGAGGTTGCACAGGGATGTTTGCACGCAGGAACGCGTGTGGACGTTGCACAGGGGGTGCACGGGGCGTTGCACGGGGACATTGCACGGGGACGTGGCACAGGGACGTCGCATGTGGCATCGAATGGGATGTGGCATGGGGACATTGCACGGGGACGTTGCATGGGGCAATGTGCAGGTACGTTGCATGGGGAAGTTGCACAGGGACATGGCATGGGGACGTTGCACGGGGACGTGGCACGGGGACGTCACATGGGGACGTCGCATGTGGCATTGAATGGGACATGGCATGGGGACATTACATGGGGACTGCACGGCGACGTTGCATGGGGACATTGCATAGGGCGTTGTATGGGACATTGTGCAGGTACGTTGCACGGGGACATTGCACGGGGACGTTGCATGGGGACGTGGCATGGGGACATTGCATGGGGATGTTGCATGGGGCAATGCGCAGGTACGTTGCATGGGGACGTGGCACGGGGACGTGGCACGGGGACGTTGCATGGGGCAATGCCCAGATACGTTGCATGGGGACATTGCATGGGGACGTGGCACAGGGACATTGCACGGGGACGTTGCACGGGGACATTGCGGGCTGAGGAGGTGACCTGACTGTCCCCTCCCCGTCCCAGCGCCACCCCAAGTCCGCATCATCCCCTCCAAGACCGGCAACGCCTGGGCGCCCGTCCTCCTCACTTGCCACGTCTGGGGCTTCTACCCCCCCGAGGTGACCGTCATTTGGCTGCACAACGGGGACACGGTGGCCACCGGTGACACGGCTAAGCTCCTACCTAACGGCGACTGGACCTACCAGACGCAGGTGACCCTGACGGTCACTGCCAAGGTTGGGGACACCTTCACGTGCTCGGTGCAGCACCCCAGCCTGGATCGACCCCTCCGAAAGGACTGGGGTGAGAGCGGGTGACGAGGACGCGGCACCCGGATGCCTGGGTCCTCGGTGGCTCAGCGCGGCCGCTCTGTCGCTTCAGGTCCCGGTTTGTCCCCAGGGTTGACGGTGAACGTGGCAGTGGCGGCGGTGACAATGACCTTGGGGCTGGCGGTCTTCGCCGCTGGCACCTTCAGCTACTGCCACCAGGCTCCGGGTGAGGGACAGGCATGGGGACACGTGGGTGGCACACGGGGGACGCGATGGGGGACACGGCACCCACCTGAAGTAGGGGTGTCCCTAATTCTTGTCTTCTCATGGCTGACAGGTCCTAGTCCTGGTCCTAGTCCTGGTTCTTGTCCTGGTCCTGGATTTGGTCTTGGTCCTGGTCCTGGTCCTGGTTCTTGTCCTGGTCCTGGATCTGGTCCTGGATCTGGTCCTGGTCCTGGTCCTGGTCCTGGTTCTTGTCCTGGTCCTGGATCTGGTCCTGGATCTGGTCTTGGTCCCGGTCCTGGTCCTGGTCCCGGTCTTAGTCCCGGTCCTGGTCCTGGTCCCTCCGTGGCCACGTGTGGCCACGTAGTGACCAAACTCTGAGGTCCCATCCCTGATGGGTGGGGGGGGTGGGGGGGTCCCTCAGCCCCCCCCCCCCCCCAATAAAGACATTTGTGGTCCCCATCCCTGAGTGCCTTTATCCGTGGTGACCCCGGGTGGGGGGGGGGCGCGCTCCCAGTGCTCCCAGTTTGGAGGCAGAGGGGTTACTGGGAGGGGGGAGGGGTTAGCGCTACACACGGAAGCGATGTTGGGGGGGGGGGGGGGGGGGGAAGGCGAGAGATGAACCCCTGGGGTGCAGCCAGCCCGGATGCTTGGGTCCCCAGCTCGGTTTGGGGGGGGGTCAGAGCAGGGTCTCCGTGAGACGGTGACCCCCGGCGTGGGGGTGGCAGCGTGGGGACAAACCGGGGTGACACTCGGCCTCCACGCTATGTCCCGGCGCTGGCAACCGCCCGGGCGTCCTGCTCCGGCAACTGGTGACGCCCGTCCGGTGCCGGTTTGCATTGGGTGCCCGATATCCCCGCTCCTGGGTGGGGTGCTGGGTGCTGGGGCCAGGTCGTGGGGTGCAAGCGGGTGGCCGGAGTTGGGGGGTGGGGGGGGGACACAGAGCACGGCTGGACACCCCGGGGCCCACCCTACCATGCTGGTGCTGCTGGCCCTGGCCCTGGGTGCCCGGGGAGCAGGTGGGGGCCGCGGATGAAGGGGGGGGGGGGGGGGGGAATGGGGGGGGCCCTGGGGGTGATTGGGGGGGGGGGGGGGGGAGCTTCACCCTCTGGGACCCTGCGGGTGGGTTGGGGGGGGGGGGGGCTCAGCCCTGTGGGAGCCCAGGGAGAGTCTGGGGGGGCTCAGCCCTGCGGGACCCCAGGGATGGGGTGGTGGGGGGGGATCTGCTCCATGGGACCCCAGGGATGGGGTGGGGGGGGCTGAGCCCCATGGGACCCCAGGGATGGGGTGGGGGGGGGATCTGCTCCATGGGACCCCAGGGACGGGTTGGGGGGGCTCAGCCCCATGGGACCCCAGGGACAGTCTGGGGGGGCTCAGCCCCATGGGACCCCAGGGATGGGTCGGGGGGGCTCAGCCCTGTGGGACCTTGGGGACAGTCTGGGGGGGCTCAGCCCTGCGGGACCCCAGGGATGGGTTGGGGGGGGATCTGCTCCATGGGACCCCAGGGATGGGTTGGGGGGGGCTGAGCCCCATGGGACCCCAGGGACAGTCTGGGGGTGCTCAGCCCCATGGGACCCCAGGGATGGGGTGGGGGGGGCTCAGCCCTGTGGGACCCCAGGGATGGGTTGGGGGGGGATCTGCTCCATGGGACCCCAGGGATGGGGTGGGGGGGCTCAGCCCTGTGGGACCCCAGGGATGGGGTGGGGGGGGCTCAGCCCTGTGGGACCCCAGGGATGGGGTGGGGGGGCTCAGCCCTGTGGGACCCCAGGGATGGGTTGGGGGGGGGCTCAGCCCCATGAGACCCCAGGGATGGGTTGGGGGGGCTCAGCCCTGCGGGACCCCAGGAATGGGTTGGGGGGGCTCAGCCCTGCGGGACCCCAGGGACAGTCTGGGGGGGCTCAGCCCTGTGGGACCTTGGGGACAGTCTGGGGGGGCTCAGCTCTGCGGGACCCCAGGGACAGTTTGTGGGGGCTCTGTCCCATGGGACCCCAGGGATCGGTTGGGGGGGGCTCATCCCCCTGGGACTCTGGGGACAGTTTGGGGGGGGCTCAGCCCCACGGGACCCTGGGGAAGGTTGGGGGGGGCTGAGCCCTGCAGGACCCCAGGGATGATTTAGGGGGGCTCAGCCCTGTGGGGTCTCTGGAGATGGTTTGGGGGGGCGGGGGGGGGCAGGCACTCGGCTCCATGGGACCCCAGGGACAATTTGGGGGGCTGAGCCCTGTGGGACACTTGGGACAGTTTGGGGGGGCTCAGCCCTGCTGGGTGTTGGGTACGGCTGGGGGGGGCTCAGCCCCATGGGACCCTGGGGACGGTTTTGGGGGGGACGGGGACCTGACCTCATGGCTTCTGATGACCCCGTGAGGAGGGTTTGGGGGTGCTCAGCCCCATGGCTGTGAGGTGACCCCATGGGAACGGTTTTGGGGGGGACGGGGACCTGACCTCATGGCTTCTGATGACCCCGTGAGGAGGGTTTGGGGGTGCTCAGCCCCATGGCTGTGAGGTGACCCCATGGGGACGGTTTTGGGGGGGACGGGGACCTGACCTCATGGCTTCTGATGACCCCGTGAGGAGGGTTTGGGGGTGCTCAGCCCCATGGCTGTGAGGTGACCCCATGGGAACGGTTTTGGGGGGGACGGGGACCTGACCTCATGGCTTCTGATGACCCCATGAGGAGGGTTTGGGGGTGCTCAGCCCCATGGCTGTGAGGTGACCCCATGGGGACGGTTTTGGGGGGGACGGGGACCTGACCTCATGGCTTCTGATGACCCCATGAGGAGGGTTTGGGGGTGCTCAGCCCCATGGCTGTGAGGTGACCCCATGGGGACTTTGGAGGGGTTGGGGTTTGAGCCAAGTTGGGGTCAAGTGTGAGGAGAACATGGGGGGGGGTACGGGGGGCAGCTGGGGGCACGGGGACGGATGGGGCCATGGAGGGATGGAGGTGGATGGAGGGATGGGAATGGATGGAGGGATGGGGATGGATGGGGCCATGGAGGGATGGAGGTGGATGGAGGGGTGGGGAGGGATGGAGGGATGGGAAAGGATGGAGGGATGGGGAGGGATGGGTCCATGGAGGGATGGAGATGGATGGAGGGATGGGAAAGGATGGAGGGATGGGGATGGATGGAGGGATGGTTGGAGGAGGGATGGGGAATGGATGGGAAGTAGATGAAGGCATGGAGATGGAGGAAGGTGCTTGGATGGAGGGATGGGAGCAGACAGGGAACAGATACCGGGATGGAGGTGGATTGAAGGATGGGGAGAGATGGGGAACAGATGGAGGAACGGGGATGGATGGAGGGATGGGGACAGATGCGGAAGGGATGGAGGATGGAGATAGATGGAGGGAAGGGGATGGATGGGGAGAGATGGAGATGGATGGGGATGGATGGGGATGAAAGGAAGGGACAGAGATGGATGGAGGTGGATGGAGATGGATGGAGGTGGATGGAGGGATGGAGGTGGATGGGGATGGAAGGAAGGGACAGAGATGGATGGAGGTGGATGGAGATGGATGGAGGTGGATGGAGATGGATGGAGGTGGATGGAGGGATGGAGATGGATGGAGGCATGGGGACAGACAGACATGAATGGAGGCACAGGGACGGACTGAGACACCCCAAGAGATGCCGCTTACCCCCGCGTCCCCCTCTCAGGCGCCTTCCTGGTGCACGTGGCCAGCTCCTGCCCACTGGCGGCCGACGGCTCCGTGCTGGATTTCGACTTCGCCTTCGTCTTCAACAAGAACCCGCTGGTCTGCTACGACCCCGACGCCCGGCGCTTCTTCGCCTGCGACTTGGGGCTGCTCCATCCCCACGCCACCCGCCTCGCCGCCGTCCTCAACAACGGCACCGCCTGGGTGGAGCGTGCCGAAGCCCGGCGCGAGGCTTGCCTCTACCTCGGCCTTCAGTTCTGGAGTTCCACGGCGCTGCGGCGGAGTGAGCCCTGCGGCGCACGGGGGCTTTGCACCGGGGTGGGGTGGGGATCGTGCACGGGGGCTTTGCACGGGGGGGAATCGTGCACGGGGGCTTTGCAGGGAGGACGTGGCGTAGGGCGTTGTGTTGAGGGAGTTGCACGGGGGCGTTGCAGAGCACGTTGCATGGGGTCACTGCACAGGGATGTTACACAGAGCATTGCACAGGGCGTTGCATGGGGCCGTTGCATTGCACATTGCACGGGGGTGTTGCAGAGCACGTTGCATGGGGTCGTTGCACAGGGATGTTGCATGGAACATTGCACGGGGCATTGCATGGGGCTGTTGCATTGCACATTGCACAGGGATGTTGCACAGAGCATTGCACGGGGCATTGCATGGGGCCGTTGCATTGCACGTTGCATGGGGGGTTGCACGGGGGTGTTGCATGGGGTCATTGCACAGGGATGCTGCATGGAACATTGCACGGGGCATTGCATGGGGCCGTTGCATTGCATGTTGCACAGGGATGTTGCACAGAGCATTGCACGGGGCATTGCATAGGGCCATTGCATTGCACATTGCATGGGGGGGTTGCACGGGGGTGTTGCAGAGCATGTTGCATGGGGTCACTGCACAGGAATGTTGCACAGAGCATTGCACGGGGCATTGCATGGGACTGTTGCAGAGCATGCTGCACGCGGGGTTGCACAGGGGTGTTGCATGGGGCTGTTGCACAGGGATGTCGCACGGAGTATTGCATGGGGCATTGCACGGGGCCGGGGCATTGCACGTTGCACGGGGATGTTGCACCGAGCATTGCCCGGGGCTTTGCATGGGGCTGTTGCAGAGCACGTTGCATGGGGTCACTGCACAGGGATGTTGCACAGAGTATTGCACGGGGCATTGCATGGAGCCATTGCATTGCACGGGGCTGTTGCATTGCACGTTGCACGGGGCCGTTGCACCGAGCATTGCCCGGGGCTTTGCATGGAGCTGTTGCAGAGCACGTTGCACGGGGACATTGCACGGGAACGTTGCACGCAGCATCGCACAGGCGCGTCGCACAGGACAGCGCACGGGGCATTGCAGGGCGATGTTGCACGGGGACGTTGCACGGGGACATTACATGGAGCGGCGCCCAAGACCTTGCACAAGGCATCGCAGGGAGCGTTCCACGGGGACATTGCGTGGGATGGTGGCACGGGGACGGTGGCATGGGGTGAGGAGGGGGCTCACCCCGGCACTGACCGTCCCCCCCTCCGGCTCTCCTCGCTCCAGCACCACCCCAAGTCCGCATCATCCCCTCCAAAACCGGCAACGCCTGGGCGCCCGTCCTCCTCACTTGCCACGTCTGGGGCTTCTACCCCTCCGAGGTGACCGTCATTTGGTTGCACAACGGGGACATCGTGGAACCCGGTAACCAATCCTCCATCTCCGCCATCCCCAACGGGGACTGGACCTACCAGACCCAAGTGACCTTGATGGTGTCCCCAATGGCTGGGGACACCTTCACGTGCTCGGTGCAACACGTCAGCCTGGAGCAACCCCTCCTGGAGGACTGGAGTGAGTTGGGGTGGGGGAGGACAACCACCCGGATGACGCTTGGATCCTCGGTCACAATCCGCTCCTTAACCCTACCGTGTCCCCAACAGGTCCCGGCTTGTCCCCGGAATTGACGTTGAAGGTGACTATGGCCACCGTGGTGATGGCGTTGGGGCTCAGCTTCTTCATCGTCGGCCTCTATTGTTACCAGGCCAGGCCACCGGCACCGGGTGAGCGGTCGAGGAAGGACAGGGACAGCAGCCTGGGGGGGAGTTGGGGACGGACAGGGACAGCGGCCTGGCGGGGGGGTTTGGGGACAGACAGGGACAGCGGCCCGGGGTGACACAGACCCTCCTCACCCTCTCGACTCCCTCTTGCAGGTTACACTCCCCTCCCCGGAGGCAACTACCCCGCAGGTAATGGCACATCCAGCCCGTCCCCATCCCTTGTCCCCAAGGGGCGCGTCACCCTTTCTGCCACCCCATGTCCCGTGTGTGTCCCCCCCAGGCAGCATCTGAGGACCCCCAGGACGATGACCTCCGAGCCCAGATGGCTGCCAACCCCCCCCGCCCTGGGTGTCCCCGTCACCCCCGGGGGGTGACGCCGTGGTGCCGACAATAAAGATGCTGCAGGGTGACCTCGCGGTGCCAGGGGTGGTTTGGCAGCGGGTCCCCGCGGCGTCCCACCGAGGGGACGGGGAGGTGGCACCGAGGGGACGGGGAGGTGGCACCAGTGGGACCAGGCACGAGAGACATCGTGCGTGGGGCACAGGCGATGCCGGGCAAGAGGGGCACTGGGGCACAAGGGACATGGGGCACGAGGGACACCGGGGCATGAGGGACACGGGGGCACGAGGGGCACTGGGGCACAAGGGACATGGGGCACGAGGGGCACTGGGGCACGAGGGACACCGGGGCACGAGGGGCACTGGGGCACAAGGGACACGGGGCACGAGGGGCACTGGGGCACGAGGGACACCGGGGCACGAGGGACATGGGGCATGAGGGACACTGGGGCACGAGGGACACGGGGCACAAGGGGCACTGGGGCACAGGGCTACAAGGGACACCGGGGCACGAGGGACACCAGAGCACGAGGGACATGGGGCACGAGGGACACTGGGGCACGAGGGGCACGGGGCCACAAGGGACACTGGGGCACGAGGGACATGGGGCACGAGGGACACCGGGGCACGAGGGGCACAGAGCCACAAGGGACACGGGGCACGAGGGACATGGGGCACGAGGGACACCGGGGCACGAGGGACATGGGGCACGAGGGACATGGGGCACGAGGGACACCGGGGCACGAGGGGCACGGGGCCACAAGGGACACCGGGGCACTAGGGACATGGGGCATGACGGACACCGGGCACAGGCAGTGCTGGTCACAAGCGATACTGGGCTTAGGGGACACCGGGCACAAGTGACACCGGGTGCGAGGGACACCGGCCACGAGCCCCAGGGGCAGGGTGGGGGTCCCCCCCCCACTTGCTGGGGTTATTTTGTCGCTTTCCTGGCTTTTTCACCCCAAAACCTCCAGGGTGGGGAGAGCCGTGGGGCACCGGACACCTGGGTCCCCCGGGGGAACGGGGACAAGACCGGGGCCCGGGGCGGGGGGGGGGCACTCCTGGGGCTGGGGGGGGTCCAGGGGGGTCCCCGGGCTGGGGGGGACACAGGCAGAGCGTGGGTGTGGGGGGGTCTCGGGCCTTGAGGAGGGGTTCGGGGGGGCTGAGGGCTTGGCTGCCCCGTGGGGGGGTCTCGGGGGGGTTGCGGGGTCCCGGGGAGGGGGTCCCCTGTCCCTGCCCCCCCCCCGCCTCGGCCCCCGGCCCTTTCGGTTTCGTTTCTCGCGTCCCGCAGGGCCGGGATCCGCCTGGCACCCGGTGACGTCAGGCACGGTGCGAGCCGTGATTGGTGGGCGGGAGGCGGCCTCGCCAATCGCGGGGCGGGGCGGGGCCGGGGAGCGGGTTCTGGGGTGTCCCCCTCCCCATGCCAATGCATGAGAGCCCATCCCGCCCCCCCCCCGTGCCCCCTTAGGACTCCCTGACCCCACTGTCCCCCCTCCCACGCGTGTCTCTGCCCCCCTACAGGGAACTGCCCCCCCCCCCCGCGACGTTTGGGCATGCGCCCTCAACAGACATGGCCGCTCCGGCTTCACTAAGCGCCCTCCGCGCTTGCGCCACAGAGGGGCGCGCCTCCTCCGAGTGCGCATGCGCAAAGAGCCTTGCCAGCAGGCGCGGTGAGGGCGGAACGGGCGGAAGCGCGGGGCCGCGCAGGGGCTTTGCTCATGCGCGGCCGGAAGTGCGCGCCCGCCCCTGGATAAGAGGCCAGGAGACCCCGTCGCGGGCCCTTTTTTCTGCGCCGGAGCCTCCGCCGCCGCCATGTGAGTGCGGCGTGTCGGGGGGGTTCCGCGGGCGGGGAGGGGGGTACGGGGCTCGGGGGGGGCCGTGGGGGCTCTCGGGGCTGGGGCCTGGGGGTGGGGGGCCTTGAGGTGGCAGTTGGGGGGCTCAGGCCTGTGGGTGGGCCGCTGAGGTGGGAGTTGGGGGGCCCTGAGGTGGGAGTTGGGGGGCTCAGGCCTGTAGGATAGAGGCCCTGAGGTGGGAGTTGGGGGGCCCTGAGGTGGGAGTTGAGGGGCTCAGACCTGTGGGGGAGGCCTTGAGGTGGGAGTTGGGGAGCTCAGGCCCGTGGGGGGGCCCCTGAGGTGGGAGCTGGGGGCCCCTGAGGTGGGAGTTGGGGGGCTCAGGCCTGGGGGGGGGCGGGCCCTGAGGTGGGGGTTGGGGGGCCCTGAGGTGGGAGTTGGGGGGCTCAGGCCTCGGGGGGGGGGGCTGAGGTGGGAGTTGGGGGGCTCAGGCCTGTGGGGGAGGCCCTGAGGTGGGAGTTGGGGGGCTCAGGCCTGTGGGGGAGGCCCTGAGGTGGGAGTTGGGGGGCTCAGGCCTGTGGGGGAGGCCCTGAGGTGGGAGTTGGGGGGCTCAGGCCTGTGGGGGAGGCCCTGAGGTGGGAGTTGGGGGGCTCAGGCCTGTGGGTTGGCCCCTGAGGTGGGAGTTGGGGGGCTCAGGCCTGTGGGTTGGCCCCTGAGGTGGGAGTTGGGGGGCTCGGGCCTGTAGGATAGAGGCCTTGAGGTGGGAGTTGGGGGGCTCAGGCCTGTGGGGGGGGGGCCCTGAGGTAGGAGTTGGGGGGCTCAGGCCTGTGGGGTGGGGGGACCCTGAGGTAGGAGTGGGAGGTCCCTGAGGTGTGGGGGGCTCTTGAGGCTGCGGGAGACGGCTGTGCCTTTTTTTGGGGGGCCTCTGTAGGGGAGCTTGGGGGGCTTGTAGGGATAAGCTGGAGGGGGGGTGTCTTAAAGGAGCTTGGAGGCTTCCTGGGGGGTAGGTGGAATTGGGGGGGGGGGGGGGCTGTTTTGGGGGAGATCCAGAGGGAGTTTGGGGTGTCCCTGGGCTGTGGGGTGTCCAGGGGGTGGGGGTTTCCCTCTCTGCCCCGCATAGCTGGTCTTTGCGCTCACCGCTAACACTGGGACCGTGCGATTGTCCCGGCAGCGACCTCGTTCCTCCTGTACACCCTAACACCCACAAACGCGAGACCCTCGGGGTGGGGGGGAGTGTCCCTCGTTAACCGTGACACCCCTCTGCGTGTCGCACAACCCCGTGACACACCGGGCTCGCTCCACGCCTGTACGTTACCCCCTGACGCACACCGTCCCGACTCGGGGAGTCGCGAACACACAACCTGAGGGGACACCCCTGTTTTCGTGTCCCCGCTCAGGGGCTTGGGGACACCCCTGGGCCACCTTGTCACCTCTGGGAGGGTGAGGGACCCCCCCCATTCTCTGCGTAGACGCTCCACCCATGGGTGCTTGAACACCCCATGCAGGGTTTAAGGTGTCTGGGTGTGCGCGGGTGGTACCCAGTGCCCCGTGAAAAGTCCTGGGCGACCCCCTGCCTGTGAGGTGCTCCCAGAGCCTTCCCAGTTTATACTGGGAAGGGCATTTAACTTCACTGGGACCCATAAGTACTTGCTTTTTCCTTTTAATTAAAGGGTTTTGATGTAGACCCCCCCCATTATGGAGTTGGGGGGGGATCGTGGGGGGATCAAGCATCTCTCCTGACCCCCATCCCGTTCTCTCCGCAGCATGACCGACTGGGAGACGGCGCCCGCCGTCACCGAGACCCCCGACATCAAACTCTTCGGCAAATGGAGCACCGATGACGTGCAGATCAACGATATCTCCCTCCAGGTATTTTTTTCGGGGGGGACAGACGGACAAGGCGGGGTGTAATGGGGATTCCCGCGTCCCTCCCGTCGCCGGGAGGAGTCTGACGTCGTATCCCGCCAGGATTACATCGCCGTGAAGGAAAAATACGCCAAGTACCTGCCCCACAGCGCCGGGCGCTACGCGGCCAAGCGTTTTCGTAAAGCCCAATGCCCCATCGTCGAGCGACTCACCAACTCCATGATGATGCACGGCCGCAACAACGGCAAGAAGTTAATGACCGTGCGTATCGTTAAGCACGCCTTCGAGATCATCCATCTGCTCACCGGGGAGGTGAGAAGGGTGCTGGGGGGCTGTTTTTGGGTGCTGGGGGGCTGTTTTTGGGTGCTGATTTCTCTCCCTGCCCATCCTCTGGCAGAATCCCCTGCAAGTCCTGGTTAACGCCATCATTAATTCCGGACCCCGCGAGGACTCGACCCGCATCGGCCGCGCCGGCACCGTCCGTAGACAGGCCGTGGACGTGTCCCCCTTGCGCCGCGTCAACCAGGTACCTCCCTTCTTCATCCCTAAACCCCGAGGGGCTGCCACCCCCTTGTCCCCACATCCCCGACGTCCCTTTTTCTGTCCCCGACGTCCCTTTTTCTGTCCCCGACGTCCCTTTTTCTGTCCCCGACGTCCCTTTTTCTGTCCCCGACGTCCCTTTTTCTGTTCCCCTCGCCCCAGGCCATCTGGCTGCTGTGTACCGGAGCCCGCGAAGCCGCTTTCCGTAACATCAAAACCATCGCCGAGTGTTTGGCCGACGAACTCATCAACGCCGCCAAGGTGAGGAAGGGGACGGAGCTGTCGCCGTTGTCACCTTCTCTCACGAGTTGGGGACATAACAGACACTCCCCCCCCCTCCCCAAAACTGACTGACACCCATCTCCCCTCCTCCTCCTCCTCCCCCTCAGGGCTCTTCCAACTCCTACGCCATCAAGAAGAAGGACGAGCTGGAGCGCGTGGCCAAGTCCAACCGTTAAAAAAAGCCACCGTTGTCACCTCCCTCCCAATAAAATTCACTTGCTCTGTCTCCCACCCCCCCCGCCTCGATCCTCCCTGTGCTGTGGGGCTGGAAGGTGTCGGGGGGGGGGGGGGGAAATGATGCTGTTGGGTGTTCCGGGGCGATCGGGGGGATCCCCCCAATGTGGGTAGCTGAGCCCTGGGGAGGGGTGCGGCTCCGTGTCCTGCTTGTCGTCCCCCCCCCCCTTCCCCGCCGTGTCCCCAGGCCAGACTTGCTTCATTCCTTCCCCTTGGGAAAGGTTGGGGTGCTCCCCTGCTGTCCTGTCCCGTCCCCCCCCCTTTTTGCACCCCGTTTTACTCTTGGGGGGGGGGGGGGGGGAGAGGGGTAAGCGGCACCCAGTACCGGGGAGGGGCAGAAGGCGGAAGAATCGGGATAAATAGAACCGGGATGGATCCGGCACCTCCCCACAGTGGGAAAGGGAGCGGGATCTGCCCTAGGAACCGGCTCCTCGGTTGCCCCGGGACCCCCGCCAAGGCCGGTGTGGGGTTTTGGGGTGCTCCCCAAATGTAGAGGGGAGCAGGGGTGACAAGAGACAGTTGTCCCTGTCCCCGTCCCCCATCTTGCCTTGCCCCGGCTGACGCAGGCAGGGCAGGGCACCGCGGTGGGTGTGACGGTGGCGGATGTCCTTGATCCCGGCGCCCGTCGGCTGCGCCCGAAGCTGAGCGGCACCTCGGCGAGCTCCTACCGCTGGCACCTCGGGGTGCAGGTGAGGAGGGGGGGGGCTGAGGTTGAGCCCCCCCACCAAGTTGGGGGGCTCTGGCTGAGCTTGGGAGCGGGTGGGAGTACTGGTACTTCCATTCTGAAGGTTGGAACCCCCCCAAAATATTTGGGGGGGCTGGGGTTTGGTTTCTCTGAGGAGGGATTCTCCAAGGGGGGGATTCTTGGCACCCCGGGGTGGGGGGGGGCACGTGGGTTTGGGGGCGCAATTTGGCTCGGGTACCCCACATTCAGTGTCCCCACAACCCCACGCTGTGGGCTCGTTGCTGCCGAGTAAACACCGGTCTCGCTCTCTCCGCTTGCCAGGGACATCGCCGGGGACGCCGTCGCGGCCGCCGCCATGGCCGGGGACGCCGAGGGGGTCCCCCCCCTGGATTGCGTCATCTGCTTCGCCCCCTACGATCGTCTCTTCAAGGTGCCCAAGGCGTTGGGGTGCGGTCACACTTTCTGCCTCGAATGCCTGGCCAGGCTCACCGTGGTGGCCCCCGGCGCCCCCGCTTTGCTCTGCCCCATCTGTCGCCGCCCCACGGCGTTGCCCCGGCGCCGCGGACCCCCGGCTTTACCCACCCGTACCGATCTCCTGGCTCTCCTACCCCCCGGCCCCGCCGGTTCTGTCCGCTTTAGTCGACCCAAGGGGTTGCTCTACGTCCCCCCCGGGCACCCCAAACCCCCTGGCCAGGTCCCTACCGTCACCCTCAGCCTGGAATTGGGGCGACCCGAGCCCCCCGCTCCCCCCAACCGGGATCGGCCGTGGATCACCGCCCGGTGGTCTCTGTACCGTGCGGTGGCCTTGATGGTGGCCTTGATGGTGGGAGGAGGCTTGGTGCTCTGCGGAGTCTTCCTCTTCTTCCTCCATCCCGTGGCGTGCGGTGAGGGGGGGCCGGTGACAAACAGCACCTGGGGAGAGCCGGGCTGGCCCCCATATTAAGAGGGGGGGGCCCCCCCCTCCCTCCACATCGTGGTGGTCCGCGGGGACAAGTCCCCGCTCCCACGTGGACTCGGAGCTCGTGCCCTTGCCCACCCATGGCTCGGGGGTGGGTGGGGGGCACCCACCTTGGGGGTCAGGATTTTGAAGGGGGGGGGGGGGGCACAGAGGACCAGCCCCATCTTCCCCCTGTATTAAACGGGTGGTTTTCCTGGATGCCGACTGTGTCCCGGTGCTTCTTTTCCAACCCTGATCCCAAGGGCGCGCCCCCCCTCCCACCCCGAGTCAGGACGCCTGGGTCCCGTGGTTGCAGGCTGGATTTTTGGGCTGTAACTCGCCGATTTTGGTTCAGCGGAGGGAGAGGACGGGGGATCCCCACCTGTGTCCCCGGTATATGGGGGTTTGGGGGGGGGCAGGGTGTCTTAATTTCCTCCCCCCCCCCCTCCCCCTCTAGCTGGTTGTTCCCCTCCCCTTTCCGCCTTCCCACGGTGCCTGGCACAGTCACCGCCTTCCCCAGCCGCTATCACCGCTGTTCCCGGTACCGGTGGTACTGGGTAGGGAGGGGTGTTTGGTGCTGGTGTGTGTTTTTGGGGTGTGTAGGGGGGTGTGTGTGGGGTGAGGTTGAACCCCGGTACTGCAAGCAAATGGGAGTGGGGGGCAGGGACCCCCCCACCTGGATTTTTTTGGGGTGGGGGGGGTGTGACATCAAAGCAAGGACACGTGGGTGGTTGTGTGGCTGTGAACAGCGTCACCCTGAAGCAGCTGGGGTGGTTGTACCTGATACAGGAACAGGCGGATCCAGGATCAGCCTGGATCCAGGAACAGCCAGACCCGGGACCAATCAGATCCGGGAACAGCCAGATCCTTTCCTTAGGCTCGCTGTTGCTCCAAAACTGAGCCCAACTGCCGTAGGACGACTGTGAGCATGGCCCACAGCTCTCTGGCTGTACCGGGGTACCCCTGGTCCGGGGAGGGACCCAACCTCGGTGGTTGGGGTACGGTGTAGTTCCCCTTTTCATGGTTAAACACCACACCAGACACGTGAGAAGAAGCAGGGTCCGGTTGTCCACTAAAGTGCGACTGTACATATGAGAAACCAGACCCCGGATACAACAGTCTGCGCGTACAGGACCCGACCTAATGCTGCGCTCAAACGTACAGCCCCAGCCCTCCGACTGTGCTCACACCTCACCACAGCCGGCTGTGAGCTGCAGTCGGATGATACAGCATAAAAACCGAATCCGGTTGTACCAACTGATCCCAAACCAGCTGTCGGCTACAGCCGGACCGTGCATTACAGTAACCGATCCCAATGTGCAATACGATTTGATTGTACGTACAAGTTGTGCACTACAGTCTGACTAGACTTAACTAGACTCAGTTGTACACTACAGCCTGACATTAAACTACAGGAATTGCCGCTTGCGATACAACCGCCTGCATCCCCGGGCCTGACCCTGCGTCCCCGCGTCGCCTGTATCAACACTGGGCTACAATAACACTGTCACAGGGGATTAACAGGGCGGTTGTTTGCTACACCGGGAGCCGAGCTCCGGCTGTGCGCAACAGCGCGGGGCGATGGAGGGGACGTCGTGTGGGTGTAGCGGGGAGAGGTTGGAGGAGGACAAGTCAGCGGGACTGTCCGACTGTGTGCTATGGCTGGAGC
Organism: Sarcoramphus papa; assembly: GCA_037962945.1. Taxonomy (NCBI): domain Eukaryota; kingdom Metazoa; phylum Chordata; class Aves; order Accipitriformes; family Cathartidae; genus Sarcoramphus; species Sarcoramphus papa. Next base: position 652,081 of record CM075619.1, on the reverse strand, counting down.
GGAGAGGGAGATGGGACGGCTGTAGGGGAGGTGGGACGGCTGTAGGGGAGGTGGGACGGCTGTAGGGGAGTTTGGGGGGGGCCTTTCCATGTTATTAACTCAGCCCTCGCTCACTCTGCCCCCCCCCCCCCTTAATTAAGAACCACCCTTCTCCCCCCCACCACCCCACAGTTTTCCGCCTGACAACAGTCGGAGGGCGGGTGACACCCGGAGCCCTGGGAGGGGGACCCAGCCAGAGCCGTGGCCCCCCAGGTTAAGACGAAGAGACGAGTTAAAAATAAAATAAATAAGGCAAAGAGGCTCCGCCCTCCCTGCCTAGCCCCACCCACCAACCCCACTCCACTTAGCTCCACCCCTCGGCAAATAGCCCCACCCCTCTGCTCTTAGCCCCGCCCCCCCCCCGGGGGTCACTTATAGAGGAGATGGACGCGGCTACCGTCGCAGTTGCCCCGGCCGAGCTTGTCGGCTTGTTCCGAGACCAGGCAGCGGACCAGGGGGAGGTTGGGCTGGTAGAAGGGGGCCGGGGGGGCCGGGGCAGCGCTCAACCCCGGCGAGAAATGGTTGTCAGCCTCACGGGAAGGATTGGACGACCGTCGGCGGGACCGGAGCTGCTGGCGGTCCTGGAGCTGCTGGCGGAGCTCCGATACACGTTCCTCCTTCTGCCGGGTGACAAATTTGGGGGGGGGTGGTGGTGTTTGTGTCAGATACCACCTCACCGATCCGTATCGGTGTTGAGACCCCCCTCCCATGTCACCCCCATTGAGGTGTTGGTGCCTCGGAGATGATCTACCCCTCTCGGCACGGGTAGCAACACCTTGAAGCTACAACCCTGAAGCTACAACCCACTTCCCGGGGGTGTCCACCCCCAAACCACGTTTTGGGGTTCCCCCCACCCACCCACCTCGGCAATGATTTTCTCCAGCTCCCGGTTCTCCTTCTCCAACAGTCGGGATTTCTCCTCTTCGTTGTTGTTGGTGGACGAGCCCGTCTTCATGGTGTCCTGCTGCTCCGACTGCCACTCGCCTCGGGTGATGAGGCGTCGCATCTGCAACGGTCCCCGGTTGTCAAAGTTGTCCCCCCCGCAAGGCAACACCCGCGCCCAACTGTCCCCGTGTGTCCCCTGCCGACTGTCGTCGCCAACTCCATGACCCTACTGAACAAGAAACCTCCACGTCTGCAGAGGCAACACCTTGACCCTACAAGGAAGGACGTAGGACGACTGTTCCTCCCCACCCCAGAAGAAACACCCGCACCCCACCATCCCTTTCCCCGCCGGCACCTTGGGGACGAAGAGGACGACCAAGGTGATGTAGGAGGAGAAGACGACGGCCAACGAGGCGAAGGCGAAGGCTGCGTCCTGTTGGCTGCTGAGGATCATGGTGACGGGCGCCGTGATGAGGCAGAGGACCTGCGGGGAGGAGGGGGATGTTTTTTTGGGGGGGGGGGGGTGTCACCGTATGGGATGTGGGGTGAAGATGGGATGGGGGGGGGGCAGGGCACAGCCGCCCCGGGCTTACCGCCACGTTGTAGATGGCCATGCCCACCGCTCGATGGTCGTTGATCTTCTCCGTGGACACGCTCTTGGTCTCGTATGCCAGGAAGATGCCCAGCAGCAGCAGCAACCCCTTGAAGCCATAAAATATCCCTGGGGGGGGGGGGGGGGGAAACCGTGGGTGGTCAAACAGGGACCCCCCCCACCCAGCCTGGGGTGGGGGGAACCATGGGTGGTCAAACAGGGACCCCCCGCCTGGCCCCCATGGGTGCCTGGGTCTCCCCTTGGCTCTTTACAACGTGCCTGTGCCCCCAGTCCTGCCTGTACCCCCCAGTCCTGCCTGTACCCCCCCAGTCCTGCCCATGCCCTCAGCCCTGCCCGTCTCCCGGCCCCCCCTCGACGACCCCCCCCATGCCCACCGAGCCACGTGTTCATCTTGGTGGAGCTGCAATGCTCCAGCTGGGGCAGGATGGAGACGTCCGTGTCCGTCTTGGGCTCCTCCTTGGTGAACTCCTGGGGGGGGGACGGAGGGGGGGGAAGAGAGACGGGGTGTGAGGGGAGACGGGGTGAAGGGGGGGTGGAGCCTTTGCTTTGGGCTCCCCCCAGCAGCACCCCAATGCCGTGAGCGTCCCCCTGACATGATAACACCCCCTCAACACCATGAACATCCCGCCAGCAGCACCCCAAGGCCGTGAGCATCCCCCCAGCAGCACCCCAATGCTGCGAGCATCCCCCCAACATCAAAAGCACCCCCCCAGCAGCACCCCAACACCATGAGCATCCCCCCCAGCAGCACCATGATGCCGTGACCGTCCCCCCAATGTCAAGAGCATCCCCCCAGCAGCACCCCAACACTACGAGCATCCCCCCGACATTGAGAGCATCCCCCCAGCAGCACCCCAACACTGTGAGCGTCACCCTAGCTCCACGAGCATCCCCCCAACATCGGGAGTGCCCCCCCCCCAGCACTGCCCCACCTCGATGGTGCGGTGCAGGGGGTCCACGATTTGCCAGATGATCAGCGTGACCACGTCCAGCCCCACAAGCAGCCCCACGGTGGCATACAGCTTCCAAGGCTCCAGGGTCTGGGTGTGGGGACAACACAGTGTCACCGAGACCCCGTGGCCCCCTCCCTCGTCCCCCCCATGCCCCACCGGATCACCCCTCACCTTCCTCTTCTCCTTCTTCTCCTCCTTCTTGGTGAAGACAGTGTGGACCCACCAGATCTTGGTGAACATGCTGCCGTACGCCAGGCTGAACCCCAGCCCGAGGAGCCACAGCCGGGCCTGGGGAGGGTACGTGGGTTGGGAAGAGACGGTTGTACCTCCCCGTCTGGCTGTACCCACCTCCGCTGCACCCCCGTGGAGCATACCCCCCTCCCATGGACCTCCCTTGACCAACTCCTTTGGATGTCCCCAGCTCTACTCCCAACTGTATCCCCTCCGGCTGTCCCCATCCCCTGGCTGTATCTCCAACTCTTCCTCCTCCGGTTGTCCCCACCCCCTGGCTGTGTCTCCAACTCTTCCTCCTCCGGTTGTCCCCATCCCCTGGCTGTGTCTCCAACTCTTCCTCCTCCGGTTGTCCCCATCCCCTGGCTGTATCTCCAACTCTTCCTCCTCCGGTTGTCCCCATCCCCTGGCTGTGTCTCCGACTCTTCCTCCTCCGGTTGTCCCCATCCCCTGGCTGTGTCTCCAACTCTTCCTCCTCCGGTTGTCCCCATCCCCTGGCTGTATCTCCAACTGTTCCTCCTCCGGTTGTCCCCATCCCCTGGCTGTATCTCCAACTGTTCCTCCTCTGGCTGTCCCCACCCCCTGGCTGTGTCTCCAACTGTTCCTCCTCCGGCTGTCCCCATCCCCTGGCTGTGTCTCCAACTCTTCCTCCTCCGGCTGTCCCCATCCCCTGGCTGTATCTCCAACTCTTCCTCCTCTGGCTGTCCCCACCCCCTGGCTGTGTCTCCAACTGTTCCTCCTCCGGCTGTCCCCATCCCCTGGCTGTGTCTCCAACTCTTCCTCCTCCGGTTGTCCCCATCCCCTGGCTGTATCTCCGACTGTTCCTCCTCCGGCTGTCCCCATCCCCTGGCTGTGTCTCCAACTCTTCCTCCTCCGGTTGTCCCCACCCCCTGGCTGTGTCTCCGACTGTTCCTCCTCCGGCTGTCCCCATCCCCTGGCTGTGTCTCCGACTGTTCCTCCTCCGGCTGTCCCCATCCCCTGGCTGTGTCTCCAACTGTTCCTCCTCCGGCTGTCCCCATCCCCTGGCTGTGTCTCCAACTCTTCCTCCTCCGGCTGTCCCCATCCCCTGGCTGTATCTCCGACTGTTCCTCCTCCGGCTGTCCCCATCCCCTGGCTGTATCTCCAACTGTTCCTCCTCCGGTTGTCCCCATCCCCTGGCTGTATCTCCAACTGTTCCTCCTCTGGCTGTCCCCACCCCCTGGCTGTGTCTCCAACTGTTCCTCCTCCGGCTGTCCCCATCCCCTGGCTGTATCTCCAACTGTTCCTCCTCCGGTTGTCCCCATCCCCTGGCTGTATCTCCAACTGTTCCTCCTCTGGCTGTCCCCACCCCCTGGCTGTGTCTCCAACTGTTCCTCCTCCGGCTGTCCCCATCCCCTGGCTGTATCTCCAACTGTTCGTCCTCCGGCTGTCCCCATCCCCTGGTTGTCCCCACTCCGCCTGTACCCCTCCCAACACCCCACCAGCCCCATACCTGACAGACGAAAGGGAAAAGCCCCGGGCCGATGTGATACCCGTCGAGTCCCAGGGGGAAGACGGCAGCGAGCGCCAGCGTGCAGCCCACGGCCGTCATGTTGTTCAGGTAGGGCTGTGAGTTCTGGATGTACCTGGGAGGGGGTTGTTGAGGAGATGGCGTGTCACCCGGCCGCCGTGCTCGGCTATCGGTGGTGTATGACGTTCAACTAACCCAACGGGACGCGAGAAATGGGGACATGAAGTGAGATAACAGGAAACCACGTGCTACAGCCAGACCCTTGATATCACCCGAAGCTCCTACGCAGCGAGACGGGCAACTGGGATATCTCCTAACAACAACGTTTTGTCACTGTCATCTTCTGTAAGAAGGACGTGGGAGCATATAATCTCTCTTTTTTCCCCTCTGGGTGTTGCCAACCACACGCCGCTGAGCTTTGTTTTAGCAGCTATGGAAAAGGAAAGGCGCAATATTTCCCCAAACACCGGGAAAACGGTGGGGATCACTGACCGGACGTGCCCGTTGTAGATATTGAAGGCCAGGCAGATGATGGCCAGGAGGATGCCCAACGAGGCCAGCACCGAGACGGAGATGAAGAGCTTCTGGGACAGGAATCGGAAGGTGGTGATGACCTTGGTGTAGTCGGCTGGAGGGGCACCTCCTGCAGAGCCCATGGCACAATTAGGGGGCATGGGGGGGGGGGGGGGGGGATCTTCCCAACCCTTCCCCACGGCAGGGACCCCCCCTGCTCACACCCCACGTGCGGCGCTGCTCACCAATCCACTTGTCGTTGTTGTACCAGGACAGGTTGTCCTTGGTGCTGTCGTAGTAGCCGATCTTCTTGTAGACACCTCCTGCAAAAGGCAGCAGAGATGGGTCAGGTTGGAGGGAAAGAGGAGTGACACCCCTCCGGCGTTTGGGCGCACCCTCACAGGATCACAGGCTGGTTGGGGGTTGGAAGGGACCTCTGGGGGTCATCTGGTCCAACCCCCTGCTCAAACAGGACCACCCAGAGCCCGTTGTCCGTGACCACGTCCATGAGGAGTTTGGATGTCCCCAAGAACGGAGACTCCACCACCTCTCTGGGCACCTTCTGCCAGTGCTTGGTCACCTGCACCATGAAAAAGTGGTTCCTGATGCTCAGCTGGAGCCTCCTGCGCTCCAGTCCCTTCATCATCTTCATGGCCCTTCGCTGGCTGCTCTCCAGTAGCTCTCTTGTACTGGGGAGCCCAGTACTAGCCCCATCTCTTCAGGGGTGACCTCACCAGTGCTGAGCAGAGGGGAAGGATCACCTCCTCGACCTGCACCGCCACTCCTCCTGATGCAGCCCAGGACACCGTTGGCCACCTTTGCCGCGAGGCCACGTCGCTGACTCATGGTCAACTTGGTGTCCACCAGGACCCCTAGGACCTTCTCTGCAAAGCTGGTTGACCCCCAGCCTGTCCTTGTGCCTGTAGTTGTTCCTGGAGCACTTCTCCTCGTTGAATCTCCCGAGGTTCCTCTCAGCTCGCTTCTCCAGCCTGTCAGGGTCCTTCTGGATGGCAGCACGACCCGCTGGCACCTCAGCCGCTCCTCCCAGTTTGGTGTCATCAGCAAACTGGCTGAAGGTACTCTCTGCCCCATCATCCAGATCATTGATGAAGGTGTTGAACAGGACTGGACCCAGTATTGACCCCTGGGGTGCACCGCTGGTGACTGGCCTCCCACTGGACTTTCTGCTGCTGATCCCCACCCCCCTGGACCCGACGGTTCAGCCAGTTTTCAGTCCACCCCGCTGTCTGCTCATCCAGCCCGGACTTCATCATCAGCTTCTTTATGAGGATCTTCTGGGAGAGAGTGCAGAAAGCCTTCCTGAAGCCAAGGTAGACAATGTCCACCGCTCTCCCCTCATCTACCAAACCAGTAGAAGGTGGTCAAGTTGGTCAAGAGTGACTTCTCCTTGGTGAATCCACGCTGACTACTCTTGATGACTTTCTTGTCCCAAGCTCCTTGCTTGTCCCCTAAACGTCCTTCACCTCTGGACCTCCCTCCGTCCCAGGCAAGAGCAGTTGTGTGTTGGCGAGGACGCATGTCCTGTTGGACGCGTGGCCAAAAGGGTGTGGAGATAGGGGGTTGTCCCCTGTGCGTTGCCACCCCTTGAGAGATTGCGCAGTGGCGGGACTTGTTGCGGTGTGCGTCTCGGGGTGGTTGCGCCCTTGCTGTTGGGCAGACAGCATGGCGGCAACGCCGAGCTGCGGCTGTTGCGCGTGAAGGGGTGTTGCGGGACGCTCGGTGGTGCTCACCATGTTACACGTGGTGAGAGCGTCACCCTGACATGGCTGCTGCCTGTGCTCACTCACCTTGCAGCTGCTCAATGAGCGTCCAGGCCATGCGGGAGCCGCTGGCGTCGAAGACAACGTGTCCCTGTGGGTGGGATGGAGATGGGTGTCGGGGACCTGTCAGGCAGCAGGACCACGTCCCCGGAGGGGTGTTGGGAGAACATTTTCTCTGGGAGTTTTGGGGTAGCTCACGGGGGCACCCTTGACGGATGCCTTCAAGGCACCTCCGCCACCACCTTTGAAGGTGGAGGAGTTGGGGACATGGGAGACCTGGAATTGGGGACACGGGAGACCTTGTTGGGGAGAAGAGGACACGCTGGGGCTGGGGACTGGCAGGGGCTCGGGTGCAGGCAAACGCACCGAAACGCCCTCGAAAGCGGAGGAGTTGAGGGCCCGGTAGATCTCATCAGTGATGTTCTTGTTGTTGTAGTTGAAGTCCTCCAGGCGCAACCCCTTCTTGACCAGCTCTGCCGAGGTCTTGTTGAGGGCCAGGGCCAGCGCCCAGATGGCATCGTAGGCCAGCGGCGCCTCCTGAAAGCCGCCTGTCTCCTCGGGGTTCTTGCCCAGCCTCTTCTGCAGCTTCTCAATGAACTCCTGGGACGTCTGGGATGAGGAAAAAGACGACCGTGATGTGGTGGGTGGGGTGGAGTGGCCCCCTTGGGGGTGCCATGTGTCCCCTCATCCTCCCCATACCATGTTGGAGATGCTGCGGGTGTTCTCAGGGTTGAGCATGACGATCTCAGTGGTGACGTGTCCTTCCACGGCCTCGGCCATCTCCGCCTCGGTGCAGTTGATGGCCGGATCCTTGATGCGGAACCAGTTGTCGGCGTACCAGCCGATGAGGAACCAGACGTACTTCTTGCCGTACAGCTTCTCCTTGTAGACCTGTGCGGGCCAAGGGGCAGTGGCCTTACCCTTCACCCCATCCTTCCCACCATCCCTCCGTCCGTCACTCTTCACCCCATCCCATCCAGTCACCCTTCGCTCATCTAGCGCCGTTCTCCCCATCCTGTCCATCCAGCCGGACCTCTGTCCATCCGCTCTTCACCCCGTGCTTCCACTCGACCATTTCCCTTCCCACCATCCCACCTGCCTGCCCATCCACCAGTTCTACCACACTCACATCTACCCGCGCTTCCACCCACCCGTCCTAACGGCTTTCTGCCCACCGACCAACACGTCCCACCACCCTTCGCTCCATCCCACCATCCGTCTCCCCGCCCTCCCAACTGCCCCACGGCCACCTGATGTCCACCCACCCTTCTCTATGGCATGCCACCCACGGTCCCATCCTCCCACGTGCCCCCCGCGGTGCCCACCCACACCGCGTCCCCCTTTCCACCCCTCACCTCGCAGAAGACCTTGCGCGCCTCCGTCTCGTAGAAGAGCCCCACAATGATACGGGCGTCCTGGCGCTGCAGGGAGACAAGTCACCCTGGGGTGGGACTTCTGCTCTTAGAGGGTCAACTCCACCCGGCCTCATTTGCATAACTTTGCATAGGGGTACTGAGGAGGACCAGAACCTTCGGCGTTGGCACAGCCAGGTCATGGACATTGCTACCCATCTCCTGGCTGGAGGAGATGTATCGTTGACCTGGATGCTTGGGCAATCGTTGGGGTGTCTCTGCTCCCTTTGGGGTGCAGGACACGGCTCCATCTGCACCCCGATGGCTGTGGGTGCCGTGGGGGAGGACTCAGTGGGGACGAGGACCCGGTGGGGACGAGGACCCGGGCACGGGCGAGGCGGACTCACCTTGAGGTTGCGCACGGGCGCGGCGGGGTCGGAGAAGAAGCTCTGGCGGAAGGTGATCTCCAAACCGGCTTCCTTCACCCGCTGGTCCAGGTCATCGAGGGTCTGGTGGCGGGCGGGCAGGAGGGGTGGGGAGCAGGCAGGAGGGGCAGGCAGGGAGATGGGGGGTGGGGTGGGGAGGGGGGGAGGGGAAAGAGAGTGCAGAGTGAGTCCGGGGAGGATGGCGGGGTTGGGGGGTACCAAGCAAGGGTTGGGAGGTGGGTTGCTTACCAGGGGTTGGCGTTACACGCCACGGGAGGGGATTGAGCATGGACCCGGACGTCACCGGGTCCGGGATGGGGGGGCCGAGAGGTTGTGGGGCAGAGTTTTGGGGGGAGGGTGGCAGCAGCGGGGGTGGGGGTGGGGGGTGGGGGTGGTGGGAGGTTGCCGGCGTGCGTACCGAGGTGAAGACCTCCGTGGTCTGCTGGATGGTGGCGATCTTGGTCCAGCCCCACTTCTTGAAGAGCTGGACGCGGGTGGGGTTGTGCAGGGTGGCCGAGGGGTGGGTGCGGAAGAAGGTGGGGAAGCGCTGGCGGTTGGAGAGGGCGGGGGAGCTGGAGCCGTAGGAGAGCTGGAAGGTTTTGGGGGTGGGGGGTGGGTGTCAGCACCCAACAGTCGTCCCCTCACCACCACCCCCACCCCCCCCCGACACCGCTACGGCTGCCTGTAGCCCAGCGTCAACCGCTCGAGCGGACCGCGGGCGGCCGTACGGGCGCTGGTGGCAGGAATCACAGCGGGTGTGGGTCCAAGTGCGGACAAGAGCCCCGCGCGGAGCCACAGCCGGATGCGCCGCGACGTCGGCATGCGTCAGAACACCGGGATGCCCAGCAACAACCGTCTAGACACAGCTACAGGTGTAGCAACAGCCACAGAGGTAGCACAGCCACAGAGGTAGCAACAACCCGAGAGCAACGACCGCGCAGGTAGTAACAACTGCAGATGTAGCAACAGCCGCACACGTAGCAACAGCCGCACACGTAGCAACAACCTGAAAGCAACAGCCGCACAGGTAGTAACAACTGCAGGTGTAGCAACAACCTGAAAGCAACAACCACACGTGTAGCAACAACCACACGCGTAGCAACAACTGCACACGTAGCAGCAACTTGAACGCAACAGCCCCACATGAAGCAACAACCGCACGGGTAGCAACAACTTGAAAGCAACAACTGCGCAGGCAGCAACAGCTGCACACACAGCAACAACCACACACGTAGCAACAACCTGAAAGCAACAGCCATCCATGTAGCAACAGCCGCACACAGAGCAACAACCTGAGAGCAACAGCGGCACACAGCAACAACCGCACAGGTAGCAACAACCAGACACGTAGCAACAACCTGAAAGCAACAGTCCCACGTGTAGCAACAACCGCACACGTGCCAACAACCAGACACGTAACAACAACCTGAAAGCGAGTCACACACGTAGCAACAACTGCACAGGCAGCAACACCCACACACGTAGCAACAACCTGAAAGGAACAGCCGGACACGCAGCAACAGCTGCCCGCGCAGCGACAGCCGTATTTGCCCATAGCCGTGGCAGCACACAGCCGCACCCCCAGCAACAGCCGCACCCCCCCCCCAGCAACAGCCGTAGCTACAGCCGCGCACGCAGCGGCGCCGTGCATTTCCCCGCCACCCGCGCCGTCTCGCCGCGCGCCCCGCTGCCTCCAGGCGCGTCCCACCCCACGGCGACCCCCCCCTCCAACCAACCACGCGGACACCGAGACCCGAGCCCAACACCCCATCCCGCTACACCCCGACAGCCAACAGCTCTCCAAGCACAGCCTTGCCACCTCCAGCCCCACCTCGGTCTCCACCCAACCCACCATGGCCAAGCAGGATCTGAGCAGCAGGCAGGGGGTGAAGGGGGGGGGGTGTGTGTGTGTCCCCCACCTCCCGTGTCACCCCGTGTCCCCCCGTCCCCCCCGGACTCCCGTGACCCTGGGGACAT
>CM075619.1:550214-641623 GCA_037962945.1 Sarcoramphus papa | reverse complement strand
CCGAGCATCCCCCCGGTAGCACCGAGGAGGGGGGGGGGGGGGCTCCATCCCGGCTCCCCCCGAGCATCCCCCCGGTAGCACCGGTTTGTTGCAGCCCGGCTCGGTGTGCAGAGGCACAGGAAGGGGCCGGGACAACGGGACCGGGGGCGGGGGGGTGGGGGGGTGATGTCGGGGGGGGGGGGGGGGCGACACCCCACCGTGCACCCCCGGCACCGGCCGAATCGATCCCCGCCGTGGCCTCCGCGGAGGGCGGCAGCGGCCGCAGGTAGCGGGGGGGTCCGGGGCAGCGCCCGTAGGATATGGCGGGGGTCCCGGGCAGCGGCTGCGGGGTACGGGGGGGTCCCGGGCAATGCCCCGTAGGTAACGGGGGGGGTCCTGGGCAGCGGTTGCGGGGTACGGGGGGGTCCCGGGCAGCGGCTGCGGGGTGCGGGGGGGTCCCGGGGGTCCCGGGCAATGCCCCGTAGGTAACGGGGGGGGGTCCCGGGCAGCGGCTGCGGGGTGCGGGGGGGGTCCCGGGCAATGCCCCGTAGGTAACGGGGGGGGGGGATTCCCGGGCAGCGGCTGCGGGGTGCGGGGGGTCCCGGGCAATGCCCCGTAGGTAACGGGGGGGGGGGGGGGTCCCGGGCAGCGGCTGCGGGGGTGCGGGGGGTCCCGGGCAATGCCCCGTAGGTAACGGGGGGGGGGGGGGTCCCGGGCAGCGGCTGCGGGGTACGGGGGGGGTCCGGAGCAGGGGCTGCAGGTACCGGGGGGGGGCGGGGGGATTCTCGGGCAGAGCCCCCCAGGTAGCGGGGGTGGTCCTGGGCAGAGGACTGAGGGGGTCCCGGGACAGCACCCAGAGGGAACGGGGGGGGGGTGTCCCAGGCAGCGACCCCAGGGAATGGGGGGGGGGTCCCAGGCAGCACCCTATAGGCAATGGGGGGGGGGGTGTCCTGGGCAGAGCCCACAGAGACCAGGGGACCCCAGGGTAGCACCACAGGTACCGGGGGGGTCCTGGGCAGCGGCTGGAGATAATGGGGGACCCCAGAGCAGCGCCCAGAGGGAATGGGGGGGGGGGTGTCCCAGGCAGCGACCGCAGGGAATGGGGGGGTCCCGGGCAGCACCCTGTGGGTAATGGGGGGGGGTCCTGAGCAGTGCCCTGAAGGTAACGGGCACTGGGGTAGCACCCACAGGAAATGGGGGTGTCCGGGGCAGCACCCCACAGGTAATGGGGTGGTCTGGGGAGGGGGCTCAAGAAGAAGGACCCCCCCCCCAGACCCAGCACAGCTCCTTACTGCTTTGTGCCCGGCGTAGGTGGTCCCCGTCGGGGCTGAGGGCGATGCTGCACCCCCCCAGGTTGGGGGGGCACCGGCGCCCATCGATTGCTGCCTCGAGCTGGGATCTCCCTGCACGTCCTCCAGTTCTCCCCTAAATAACGCCACAGAGGAGGCCGGGTATCCCCCCCAAATTACTTTGGGGGGGGGGGGGGATCTCTGAAGCCTCCCCAGGTGGACTTTCAACATCACCCAAGGGGATGACCTTCATCGACACCACCCAAGGGGGGACCTTCAACATCACCCGGCCGTGGGGTGACACGTGGACCGACGCTCTTCCTGTGACCGCATCATGCAAGAGAAGAGCCATGAGAGCGCGTCGTCCCCGGGTCAGGACCTTCTGCCCCCCAAATTTCAATAGGTGCCCCCTCTTTCCACAGCTTCTCTGCCTGCAATTCCCCCAGGCACCCAACGCACGTCTCCTTTAAGAGTATCTGGACCAAGAAGCCATCAACAAGAACACGCAGGGACAAACCCTCCCCACACCATGATAAGGGAGGTGGCGATAAGAGCAAACCTCGTTACTGGCGCTAACGGGCAAGGCCACGCGGAGCGTGAGAAGGAGGATAAGGAAAGCGAGGGAGACGAGCACGCGGAGACATAAAACCCGTCCAGTTAGCGTTAACGAAGACGTTAACCAGAAACAAACCTCGCTGGTCGCGCTAACGGGCGGTCTTCTACCCACCAGGAGAATCCTGAAGTTCTACCGAGAACTTTGCAGCTGATAAGGATGCGGCGCTGGAGGGGGGACTGTGCGTACGGAGGAGATGATGAGCGGGGGAAGGGGGGCAGGGAGGAGAAAAGGCGGGGGGGGGCAGACAAAAAAAAGGTGTAAAAGGGGCCGGCGTCGTCGAACAAGGGGGTTGGTCTACGCGTCGGTCCTCGCAGTCGGTCCTGTCTTCGTTATTCAATCTTTTTCTTGACTATTTCTGGATTCAGTGCTAGCTACTGGGGGGACTGGTGTGAGCGGGCTTGGGGTCATCTCCAGGAGTCAGACTGGGGGCGTCAGCACCCTTGCTCTGTGGTGTCAGCTACTGGAGCGAGCTGGGATCCCAGTGCAGTTACTGGAGTGGGTGGAGGTCTTGCTAGAAGGGTTCCAGCAGCTGGGCAGCACCGTACTGGGTGGTACTGGTCTGGATTGGAGCTGCTGGAGGAGGTGGCTGCTCTTAATATCCTTTGACACACCTCAAATGACCCCTTTGGTCTCCCAACAGGTGATGGGACAGACAGCAAGAAGAAGAAGAAGGAGTCCCAGTCCATGGAAGAGCAGAGGGTGATGCTGGGAGGACCCAGAGAGGAGCCCCAGAGCCCCAAGGTGGACATGGACCACGATGTTCAACATCAACCAGATGATAAGCAAGGTAGCCAAGTACCAAGAAGACCCCGAAATGCTCTTTCAAAGGGACGTATGCTGAAGACCTTCAAGAAGACGCAACCCAACCAAGGAGTAGCTCCAGAGGGAAGGTGTACAAGTGCGTGGACTGCAAGAAGATCTTCACCTGGGGGAGCAGCCTGACCCGTCACCGACGGATCCACACGGGAGAGAAGCCCTTCAAGTGCCTGGATTGCGGGAAGAGCTTCACGCAGAGCGTGGTCCTCCTGCGTCACTGGAGGACACACACCAAGGAGAAGCCCTTTCTCTGCACCACCTGCGGGGAAACGCTTCTCCTGGCGCTCGGACCTCATCACCCACCAACGCATCCACACGGGAGAGAGACCGTACGCCTGCTCGCACTGCGAGAAGACCTTCCGGAAAAGGTCTCACCTCATGAGGCATCAGCAAGTCCTCCACAGCGGTGAGTCCTCGGACGGGGGCTTAGCGTGAGACGTCCCGTGCCCTGGTGGAGCTGTGGGTGGGGATGACCTGGAGAAGCACGTGGTGGGGTTGCGTTGGGATTCCTGCTCCCGGCGTGGCAGCAGTGATGGGGTGGGAGATGTCCCTGGGGATGGATTTGCTCTGTCCCCAGGTTGGGTTGAACTATCACTGGGGACAGTCCTGCTCTGAGCAGGAGGTTGGACTGGAGACCTCCAACTAACGGAGCTGCACTGGAAGAAACTCCTCCGTGCAGGAGGGTTCATGAATCGGTCTTGGTGATAGCAAAGGGTCTCCAAGAACATTTCCCAGGTTCATTTGTGGACATGGAGGCCTCTCTTCACCCATCCTCCACCACTGCAAACCCCCTCCTGGGTCTTCCCAACTTGCATTACCCCAACAGATACTTGGGTTTCTCCTCCATCCTTGGTCGTGGAGGTCCTGTTGGTGGAATGGCTTTGTCTTTCTCGAGCAGGCACCAAGAGCACCCAGCTGGAGCTAGGACAACCACCCCGGGTGCTGGAGAAGAAGTCAGAGAGCAAGAAGGAGCAGACACCAACGAGACAAGGGGGTGGCATGAAGAACACCCACGCAGCCACGAGCAAGCCGGTGGCCCGTGCCAAGCAGAAGACCCATAAATGCCCAGAGTGTGGGAAGACCTTCTGCTGGAGAAACAGCCTGAGACGCCACCAAAGAAATCACACGGGAGAACGACCCTACAAGTGCCCAGATTGCGGGAAGACCTTCAACGACTTCTCCAACCTCGTCTCCCACCATAGGATCCATAAGGGAGAGAGACCGTACGAGTGCCCCGAGTGCGGGGAGTGCTTCACCCAAAACTCGAGCCTTTCCCGGCATCGGAGGACCCACACTGGAGAAAAACCTTTTTCCTGCTCTGATTGCGGGAAATCCTTTACTCAGAAGCAAAAACTCATCTTGCACCAGCGGATCCACACCGGGGAGATGCCGTACAGCTGCCAGCAATGCCGGAAAACCTTTCGGACCAGCTCCCACCTCGCCACGCACCAGCAGACCCACGCGCAGGAGAGCTCCCACGCGTGCCTGGTCTGCGGGAAGTCATTCAGCGTGGGCGCCGAGTGTCTTCTCCATCAGAGGACCCACTTGGAGGAGGTGCCGGTGGGCCGGGGAACTTCTCCAGGGGGTGATGTGCCACGAAATTAAGGGGTTGTTGCCTCCCTAGGTGGGGACTTCCACCCCTTTGGTCTCATCCCGTGAGCCTGGTGATCCTGGAGGGGGAAATTCAGAGACGGCTGGGGGTGCTAATGCCCCACCAAGGTTTTTTTGGGGGGCATGAGGGGTTGTGTGAGCCCCTCTCTGCTTTTAAACACGAGTGCCTGCGCATAGATGTAAAGAAGGAGGAGATTTACTAGCAGGTGCCTTGGGTACATGGACAACGTGGTTTTTCCTTCACCCCAGCACGTGGGACCATCACATCCGAGAGCCCCAGCATCTCCATGGGGACTTGTGGGTCCAGGGAAAGGAGGTGTTCAAGAAATGTTGCCTTCCTGGCAAAAACCAGGGTGCTCCCGTGAGTCCAAAGGGATTATAAAGTCTCGTTAGCCAGCGGGGTCGTTAACAAGACCCAAGGTTGCCCAAATCGCTGGACAGCCTCGGTACGACGTTTTGGCGGGTTGTTGGTTGGCATCTCGTGTTACAAGCTGTGACCGTCGCGTTGTGTTTTATTCAGTTTGCTCTTAATACGTTTATCTCTCCCCGTTCGTCACTTGCTTCGTTAAAAGCGTGTACCGTTAATTATTACCTGATTACAAACTGTCAAGGTGAACTTCAATGATGGTGCTTACCAAGGCTGAGGCTTTCATTGCTTCCCGGTGGGATACAGGGATACCGGACCATGACGGCAGAGGGATGAGCCGCTCTCACCGATGGCTCGGGGACTATTTTACCCCGAGGAAGGAGACGCTACCGATGGGGGAAACCGTGGTAAAAAAAAGACTCGGGTGGTTTGAGGGAAGCAAAAATCCAGCCAGGATCCTGCAATAAAAATTGAGCGTATGGGATGCTCCCTTCATTATGTATGTGCACGCATACGTATATATACACACACACACACGTATCAAGTGTATGTATATATCCCCTCATAGTAAATAGAAGAAATCCCTCTTTTTTTTTCAGGTTTCTATCAAATATTGTGGATTGTGCTCAAAACGTCTTTCAGATTCGCGTCCTGTTCATTTAACAGTGACTAGATTTGGGGGGATGCCCCAGAGATCGGGACGGGGGGGGGACACATGCCACCAGGCAGGTGACCTAACCCGACCAAAGAGAGATTCCTGGCCGTATCACGTCGTGCTCAGCAATAAAATGGAGAGGAGGGGGTTTGGGGGCGGGGGTTGGCCAGATTTCGGTCAGGAACTGGCTGGGCATCCGTCTCTCCATGGGAGGTGGTGAGTGATGGCCTTTGCATCGCTCCTTCTTCTTCTCCTTCTCCTCCTCCTCCTTCTCTTTCTCATTCTTTCTCCTCCTCCTCCTTCTCCTTCTCCTTCTTTCTCCTCCGTCTCCTTCTTCTTTCTCCTCCTTCTCTTTCTCCTCCTCCTTCTCCTGCTTCTTCTTCTTTCTCCTCCTTCTCCTTCTTTCTCCTCCTTCTCCTTCTTTCTCCTCCTTCTCCTTCTCCTTCTTTCTCCTCCTTCTCCTTCTTCTTTCTCCTCCTCCTTCTCCTTCTCCTTCTTTCTCCTCCTTCTCCTTCTTCTTTCTCCTCCTCCTTCTCCTCCTTCTCCTTCTTTCTCCTTCTTCTCCTCCTCCTTCTCCTCCTTCTCCTTCTTTCTCCTCCTTCTCCTCCTTCTCATCCTTCTCCTTCTTGCTCCTCCTCCTTCTCCTTCTTCTTTGTTCTCCTGCTCCTTCTGCTTCTCCTTCTTCCTCCTTCTCCTTCTTCCTCCTTCTCCTTCTTTCTCCTCCTCCTTCTCCTTCTTCTTCTTTCTCCTCCTGTTCCTTCTCCTTTCTCTTATTAAACTATTTTTATCTCCACCCACGAGTTTTCTCGCTTTTACTCTTCCTTTTCCCCTTCCCGGGTTCACCCACGGCGGGTGGGAGCAGCCAACAGCCCAGCGCTGCCCCATCCCGACCTGACCCTTCTCCATCCCTGGCCCTCCCGGGGGATGCGATGAGTTTTGGGGTGGGGTGGGGGGAAAGTGGGGACCAAGGGTGGGCGCTGGTCCCGGGTGGAGGAGGAGGAGGGACGGAGGAGGAGGAGGAGGGATGGAGGAGGAATAAGGATGAAGGAGGAAGAGGAGGGATGGAGGAGGAGGAGGGATGGAGGAGAAGGAGGAGGGATGGAGGAGGAGGGTTGGAGGAGGAGGAGGAGAGATGGAGGAGGAGCAGGAGCAGGAAGAGGAGGGACGGAGGAGGAGGAGGGATGGAGGAGGAGCAGGAGCAGGAAGAGGAGGGATGGAGGAGGAGGAGGAGGGATGGAGGAGGAGCTGGAAGGGGAGGGATGGGGGAGGAGCAGGAGCAGGAAGAGGAGGGATGGAGGAGGAGGAGGAAGGATGGAGGAGGAGGAGGGATGGAGGAGGAGCAGGAGCAGGAAGAGGAGGGATGGAGGAGGAGGAGGAGGGATGGAGGAGGAGCTGGAAGGGGAGGGATGGGGGAGGAGCAGGAGCAGGAAGAGGAGGGATGGAGGAGGAGGAGGAGGGATGGAGGAGGAGCTGGAAGGGGAGGGATGGAGGAGGAGGAGGAGGGATGGAGGAGGAGCTGGAAGGGGAGGGATGGAGGAGGAGCTGGAAGGGGAGGGATGGAGGAGGAGGAGGAGGGATGGAGGAGGAGCTGGAAGGGGAGGGATAGAGGAGGAGGAGGGATGGAGGAGGAGCAGGAGCAGGAAGAGGAGGGATGGGGGAGGAAGAGGAGGAGGAAGAGGAGGAAGGATGCGGCTCCACGGCTCACTGTATCCGGGTCACAGGAGGAGCTGCCTCCACGGGGACCACCGAGCGCCCCGCAGCCCCCCCCCCCCCCCCCTCCCGCCCCCGGGAGCATCGCCCCCCGCCTGGGCTCTGCCCCCGCCGCATCCCGCAGGTAACCGGGGAAAGGGGGGGACCCGGGGGCAGCCCCAGCCCCTCTCTGCCCCACTCCCGCGTGGGGTGGTCCACAGGCTGTACCGTGGGGCCGAGCTCTGAGGGTTCCAGGGGTGGCTGGGGTGGGATGTAGATGTGGGGCAGGGTGGGGGTTGGGTGCTGCCCAACACATGGGTTCCCGCCGCCAGGTCCAGATGGGTGCCGGTGGTCGATGATGCTTTGGGACACGCGGTGAGGTGGTGGTCGGTCCCATCCCACCCGTGGGGTGCGAGTGAGCGTGGGACCCCATCACCGCATCCTCTTTCTTCTCCAGGTCTTCCCGGTGGAGCAAGGGGTGGGCTCTGGATGCGGTGGGAAAGGGTGGCACGGAGGAGAAGCCCCTTGGGCAGGTGGGCAGCAGGGGAGGAGAAGGGCACGGTCATCCTTCCTCAGCCCAGAGGTCCGCGTGGACCTTCTCCGTCTGGTAACCCTCAATAGATCTCTTTGCCATGGCCTTTTCCGGTGTCCTCATGCCCCGTGAGCTGCGTTGGCGTGGGGTTTGTAGCCTGGGGTCACCACCACCCCCCTGTGGTACCGTTGGAGCTGCTGAGCCGGCTAGATTTGGGCATCAGAGCCTTAAACATCCAGAGGAACTTTGGCAAAGGTATTGCCCTCACTATGGCTTGGGATCTTCCTTCCTACAGCTGACGGGATGGCGGATGGGACGGAAAACAGCCTGGAGGAACTCGAAGGATCCGAGCTGTGTTGGGACCTGTCTGAGGTGGACATCACCCAAGAGCCAAACCCAATGGCGCAGCGTGAGTGTGAGAGTCAACCGCAACAAGCCTGTGAAGAACCAAGCGATGGACGCCCGTCACCGAGGAAGAGCGGACGGCTGCAAGCCCGCCGTGGGAGCCGTGCAACGAAGAAACCCTATATCTGCAGCAAGAGCGGGGCCACCCATGAGGCCCCCTATAGCTGTCCCGACTGCGGGAAGATCTTCAGTCGGAGGTCCTTCCTCATCCCCCACCAGCGCATCCACACCGGTGAAAAGCCCTTCACCTGCCACGAGTGCGGGAAGGGGTTCCGAGTTGGGTCAGCTCTCAACAAGCATCAACGGATCCATACGGGTGAGAAACCCTACAAGTGCTCGGACTGCGGGAAGCGTTTCCGTCTCACCTCCACCCTCAGCACCCATCGGAAGATCCATACCGGGGAGAAACCCTACGTCTGCCTCGTTTGCGGGAAGACCTTTCGGTTGAGCACGTATCTCCTGGCCCACGAAGCCACCCATAGCGTGGACAACCCTTTTCGGTGTCCTGCGTGCGGGAAGAACTTCAGCTTGAGACGGTACCTGGCTATTCATCAGCGGATCCATACGGGAGAGAAGCCGTTCAAGTGCTCGGTGTGCGGGAAGGGTTTCAACCGGAGATCGACCCTTATCGTTCACCAGCGGGTCCACACCGGGGAGAAACCCTACAAGTGCCCCGAATGCGGGAAGAGCTTCATCATGAGTTCAGACCTCGTCGCCCATCGGAGAATCCACACCGGGGAGAAACCCTACAACTGTCTCAATTGCGATAAAAGCTTTCGGTTGAGCTCCCACCTTACGAGACACCAGCGAAGCCACACCGGGGAGAGACCGTACAAATGTATGGATTGCGGGCAAAGCTACGCAGACAGCTCGGGACTCATCAAACACAAGAAGATCCACATGGAAAAGAAGCAGAGGACATCTCAGGGAGCCCACCCAGGGGAGGGACGTTATAAATGCCCCTACTGTAGTAAGAGCTTCCATGCAAAGTCAGCTCTGGTCCTTCACCGGGCTACCCACACCGGAGAGCGACCCTATAGATGCTCCAAGTGTGAGAAGACCTTCAGACACAGCGCAACGCTACTGAAACACCAACGAATCCATACGGGGGAGAGACCCTTCAAGTGTCCCGACTGTGAGAAGTGCTACAACGACGGTTCAACCCTTCGGAGACACCGGAAAAGCCACACGGAGGAGAAACCCTATAAGTGTCCCAGCTGTGGGGAATGTTTCGGTGCCATCGCAGCTCTCCTGAAGCATCAGCGGTTCCACACCGAGGGGAGACCTTACAGATGCTCCGACTGCGGGAAAAATTTCCACTCTAATTTTCTCCTCGTCACCCACCAACGAATCCACACGGGAGAAAAACCCTACACCTGCCCCATCTGCAAAAAAACCTTCCGCCAAGCCTCCCACCGTACGAGGCACCAGGAGATCCACAGGAGGACCAGGCCTGGCGTTGCTTTGGGTGATGTGTCCGAGCACCACGTGCAGAAAGGCAAGAGCCGGCACAGAGCGGGAGCAGAGGTGGGATGTGATGATGAATTAACGAGTCCAGACGGTGCTTCCACAGCCCAACAATAAAAGAATTGGAGATGCCCCGAGTTCATCAACGGGTCCAAGTTACTCATCGGTAGAAGATGTGCCCCGTGTCCTACCTGATAACCATGGTTGTGTAAGTCTTTGCACACCCAGGTATCGATTTGAGCCCAGTATTAGTGAATTACTGGTGCCGTGGGGTTCCTATGTCAATGTTTTTGTAGCGTGACCCTTATTCTTCTCACCCTGTTGACACTGAGTGCCTTTGGGCTAAGGCTCTGATGGCTCTCGCTTTTAAATTTAATATTATTCCCTCATCTCCAAGTCCACCTCCTCCCAAACTCATCACAACCGACCCTCCAACCCATCCTTCTCAGCTCGCCCTTGACTTCATCCCCCATTTTTACTGAAGTAGGTCCCAATGGGATTCGGAAAAAATCATACTCAACAACTACTTTTGGATCCCAACTGGTCCTTCAAATGAGTTGAGCGAGCAGTATTAACAAATACATCCAGACTGGACCCACCTTCTCGTTTACCGTTGACGAAGGATGGCTAGCCTGGCTCCGTAGCCATGTCCTACCTCAGCTCAACTTACGCCCATGCAGGGACACCCCCCCCCTTTTTGGGGACAGGCATGGGAGTGCTTGATGGTATTGACGCCAAAGTCCTGGTCCATAAGCTAGACGCAATGACTACCTCGCTGTGAAATCTTCGTATTCCCTTACAATCGTCGTTACTTAAGATGGGAATGGGACTGTGGTTGACCCCAAACGCTGTCCCTTAGTGAGAACATCCAATTTACGATGACCACATTATTACTAAATGCCTTGGGGGTAACCCAAGGGAACGTTTGCTTGGCTTTGAGTTGCCTTCAGACCCAACAGTGGGTTCAAGCTGAAACGTCAAGAGAAGGTGACACCAGAAGTCTACCTGCTGTGGGTCCAAGCTGAAACCTCAAGAGAAGGTGACGCCAGAAGTCTACCTGCTGTGGGTTCAAGCTGAAACCTCAAGAGAAGGTGACGCCAGAAGTCTACCTGCTGTGGGTCCAAGCTGAAACCTCAAGAGAAGGTGACACCAGCAGTCTACCTGCTGTGGGTCCAAGCTGAAACCTCAAGAGAAGGTGACACCAGAAGTCTGCTTGCTGAAATTCGTGAAGTTCCCTGGGATGATGCCACCGAATGTCACCTACGAGCCTGGTGGCACTTGGGGAAACTTTGCTTATGATGGAAATGTGGACGTAGCTTGACTACCTGAGATGCCACTTCTGAACAAGCCTACCCCATCGCGCCTTTGGGGTCTACACCAAGGCGGATCCGTGATCCGTCTCATGGACAACAGCCCTGACGAGGAACGAAAGGATGGCCATCAGTAGATGCTGAAGATCCCATCCCAGAGCCAGGAGTGGGGTCCGCGGGGGAAGAGAATTCCTTTTGAACCCCTAATCCGTGCCTTAATTCCCTTGGGGGAGTCATTTCCCATCACACCTCCAGGAACCCACCGAGATGATGCTCATCCACGCCAGGAACGGCTGTTTATGTTTACGATCTTTGCGTTATTTTCTATATATTGACTCTTTGTAGCCACACTACAAGTATTAATCTGTTTGTATCTTTACTACCCAATCTGCATGTGGTTTTAACCCTACCGCCCCAAATTACCACTTGCCAAGTACCGTCAGCTAACTCTACCCTCTACCACCACGTCATCCCTACCCCTCTCCGTACGAATTTAGCTCTTAATTGCACATTTTTTTGCAGCGTAGACACTTCGATCAGCTATTGAAACGGGCAAAGGAGCACGCGCAATAAACTCGAAATCAATGGAACCTTTAATACAACTTACGCTTTAAGAACTGCCGCCCCGATACCCGAAAAATCAGACCAATTCCGCAATACGTTCAAAAAATAGTCCAGCGTCGGTGGCGGGAATCCATTTTAGGATGGTCTCCCACCCGTATGGTCGGTCGTTGGTTCAGATGATGCTTGCACCGCTCAACGCTAAGAGAGGATGATCTGATCGGGGACTTTGAAACGCTCCAAGCCCCTTAATTATTCTAATATATATGTTAAAAATATATGTTAGAATTCATTTTTAGCCCAGTATTAGTGAATTTTTGGATTTACGGTTGTTTCCATCCAGAAAATTGTCCTACTCTTTGCACGCTTATTGTGAAATAAACGGTTTATTCCTCAGGCTGTTGGTCGGGTGTCTTCCTAGCGAGCTTTTTAATTGCTGCGGGTCATTAATGAGTAATTTTAGGGGGCGGAGGGTCAGGGAAGGGGGACGAGGACGTGGCACGAGGGCGGGGGGGGGGATTTGGGGGTGGGGTGGGGGCGGGGGGAGCCCAGGAGGGGTGCCAAAGGCCAGGTAGCACTTTGTCCCCAGCCTAGGGGGTGGTTGAGCTTCGCACTGCTGTGATGAGCGGTCAGTTCTCAGCCTGGGGGGATATTGGGGGGTCCCCGGGTGGTGGGGCTTTTTTTTGGGGGGGGGGGGGGAGATGTTTGGAGCTTGCAGGACTCCAGAGCTGAGCTGCAAATGTCCTTTGGGGGGATATTGGGGGGTCCCAGGGGGGTGGGTTTTTTTTTTGGGGGGGGGGATAAGTTTGGAGCTTGCAGGACTCCAGAGCTGAGCCGCAAATATCCCTTGGGGGGGGGGGGGATATTGGGGGGTCCCTGGGAGGTGGGGTTTTTTTTCGGGGGGGGGGCATGTTTGGAGCTTGCAGGACTCCAGAACTGAGCCACAAATGTCCCTTGGGGGGGGGGGATATTGGGGGGTCCCTGGGAGGTGGGGTTTGGGGGGAGGGGGGGGATATGTTTGGAGCTTGCAGGACTCCAGAGCTGAGCCACAAATGTCCCTGGGGGGGGGATATTGGGGGGTCCCCAGGGGGTGGGGCTTTTTTTTGGGGGGGGGGATATGTTTGGAGCTTGCAGGACTCCAGAACTGAGCTGCAAATGTCCCTTGGGGGGGGGGGGGGATATTGGGGGGTCCCTGGGAGGTGGGGTTTTGGGGGGGGGGATGTTTGGAACTTGCAGGACTCCAGAACTGAGCTGCAAATGTCCCTTGCGGGGGGGGGGGATATTGGGGGGTCCCTGGGAGGTGGGGTTTTTTGGGGGGGGCGGATATGGATGGGGGGATGCGGTTCCCCCCCCCCCCCCCCCCGTTGGGGGGTTGGCCTTCCTGGGTCAGGCATCGCCGCCGCCTCCATTGTCAACCCGCAGCCCCGCAGCGAACGCCCGGTACCGGCGGAGAACGGGGGCGGAGGGGGGGGGGGGGGGGAAACCGGTCCCGGACCCCCCGGGAGCCCCGGGATGGGGGGAGCTCCGGGACCCCCGGGAGCCCAAAGAGGGGCGAGCCTGGAGCTGGGGGATCCCCTGGAACCCAGAGTGGGGAGACTGGAGGGGAGGGGGGGACGACACCCCCCCGGGATCCTCGGAGCTGGGGGTGATCCCCAAGCTCGGGGACACCCTAGAGCGGCCATCTCGGAGCTGGGGGGGACCCCCCCCCTCTCGGAGGCCAGAAAGGGGTGAGCTCGGAGAGGGTGGACCCCTGGGATCCTGGAGCGGGGATCACCCCACAGCGAGGGGACCCCAGCCCCGGTGCCCCACAGCCCCCCGTGGCCCCAGGGTGCTTGGGGTGGGCAGGAGCATCGCCCCCCTGCCCGAGCTCTGCCCCCCCCCCCCCTCCCCCCAGGTAACAGGGAAAGGGGGGGGGTCCCAGAGCTCTTTTCTTCCCCAACCCTATGGGAGCCCTTTTTCGGGTTGCTGGTCTCTGCCTCAGTTTCCCCCTGTGCAACGGGGGGGGGGGCAATGGCCTGGGTGGGGGGGGCTGGTTGCGAACCCCCACCCCTCTGGGTCGAACCGGGTGAGTCCATTGCAGTCCCGTTTCATTCCCAGCCACGTCCGGGTGCTGCGTTGGGTGGTTTTGGGGCGAGAGCAAGCGATTTGGGGGCCGAACCGTAGCCAAGGACGTCGCTGACCTTGCCCTTGTCCTTGTCCCTTCTCCAGCTCCGGTGGGACAGGGCTTGCAGGGACATGACGCTGGTTCCTTCTCTTCCCATAACCACCTTTCCCAAGCAGGACAAGCTCCCGATTCCACCTCCACCTCCCTTTTGAGGATGGATCTTTGTATTTATAACGCTTGGCCCCACGTCTTGGCTGTATCTCGGGGGTTTTGGAGGATTTTATGGGCACAAGGTCTCGGCGGTGTCCTGCCCGTTGACTTCCCAGTAGGGATGGACTTGGGCAGGAGCAACCCACAACCCGTAACCGGGGAACGCGCTCACGGCTTGGTTTTCCCCCCAAAAAACCCAGGATTTCTCATTCCCAAACCTCGGCCGGATCGAGAAGAGGAGGCTGCGAGGAAGAGGAGATGCTACGAGATACCCAGGCAGGTGAGGAGGAATTTGCTTGACCTTTCATCCTCTCTTCTCCTCCGTCCTCCAGCCCAGCATCCCTTCTGCCTGTAGGACAGCCCCGTTGCTGACGCCGTCCTCCCGGAGATGGATCTGGGAGGATCTCCTTCCCGTTTCCCTCTGGCACGGATGCAAATCCCCTTCCTCTCCTTGTTCCTTCCTCCGGCAGGCAATGAGATGAGGACGGAGAACGCGGAGGAGAAAGCCCACCGGCAGAACCTTGCGGAAGAGGCTGTTTTGAAAGGCTCCATGGAGCAGGAGGTCAACGGGGAGGAAAAGCCAAGAAGATGCCCCGCGGGGAGAGGTTGCAAACCCACCCCGCGAAGCTCGGAGGAGGAAAGACCGACCATCTGCGAGGAATGTGGCCGGAGCTTCAGCCGGAGCTCGAACCTGGCGGTCCACCAGCGGTTGCACGCCGGCGAGAAGCCCTACAAGTGCTTGGAGTGCGGGAAGAGCTTCAGCCGGAGCTCCCATCTCATCACCCATCAACGGCTGCACACCGGGGAGAAGCCCTACAAGTGTCCCGATTGCGGGAAGAGCTTCAGCGACAGCTCCACCCTCATCACCCACCAACGCTTGCACACCGGCGAGAAGCCCTACAAATGCCCCGATTGCGGGAAGGGCTTCAACCAGAGCTCCAACCTCACGTCCCACCAACGCACCCACACCGGGGAAAGACCCTACAAGTGCCCCGAGTGTGGGAAGAGCTTCAGCGTCAGCTCCTACCTGATCCGCCACCAGAAGATCCACACCGGGGAGAGACCCTATAAGTGCGAGGAGTGCGAGAAGACGTTCAGCCAGAGCTCCAGCCTCATCATCCACCAGCGTGTCCACACCGGGGAGAAGCCCTACAGATGCGTTGACTGCGGGAAGTGGTTTAGGAACAGCTCGGACCTCATCAGGCATCAGCGGACACATACGGGTGAGAGACCCTACCGCTGCCCCGACTGCGGGAAGAGCTTCAACCGCAGCTCCAACCTGATGACCCACCAACGTATCCATACCGGGGAGAAGCCCTACGAGTGTCCCGAGTGCGGTAGGAGCTTCACCGTGAGTTCTGCCTTGATTAAACACCAAAGGACCCACCGGGAAGGGAAGCCCTATGAGTGCCCCGACTGCGGGAAGAGCTTTATCCGCTGTTCCAACTTCATTACCCATCGGAGGACCCACGTTGGGTAGAGAACTGGTGAACCCATGTTGGGTAGAGACCTGGCTGGTGGTCCCCACACCTTCCTGGTTCCCCGTAGGGACCGGGATGAACGCAGGTAGGAATATCTATTTGCTGAGAAGGGGTCAGCTGTGGGACGCAGACCAGTGGCAGAAATTCTTTCCGAAGAGTGGACTCACTGGCTTTAAGACTCCAAAAAGTCACATCTGCTTGGTCCAATAATTTCTTCTGGTGGCATCAAGCAACACCATATGGACCACGGGCTTCTTCCACAGCCAAATAGCGGATGGATTTGGGCACAGACCGAGATTTTGAAGACACCGCTTGGGACTCAGCTTCTTCGGGAAGGAAGAAATGGGGTGGAAACGGTCCCACAACCCTGTTGGGACACACCAGGCTGAGTTCTTCCTCATTTACAGGTTTGGTTTTGGTTTTTTTTTCACGTGATGTTATTCGGTGGCATCATGCAACCTCTGTCCTGCCCATCTACGGTTCGTCTTTGGATGAATAAACTCTTTGAGTTGTCCAAAGGGCTTCAGAAGAGGCTCCTGGAACATCTTAGGGACGGAGGTGGGCACAGCCCAACTCCCACGTCCTGCTCTTGCTCCCTTCGTGCTGCCAAAAATAGACAAGAACTCGGCTGCAATAAACTTTTCCTCCCCTCACCTCCTTGCTGTGGCTTCGTTGAACCCAAACCACCTCGTTTTCATCCAGGCTGGGGCTTGGCCATCTCTAGGGTTGAATTTTCCCAAGGGTGCTGCAAGGATGGGAGCGGTGGGACAACTCCATGGAGGGGTGGAGGGTGAGGAGGACACTTGGGCTCATGGTGTCCATGTTTTGGAACCTACGACATAACCATCGGCGCCAAATAAACCTGATCCATGGTTTGGTTTGAACCTTCATCCTTGGCCAAGGGAAACGGAGAGGGATGGAGAGCCCGATCCCAGCTCCAGGGTCTCCACCCCAGCCCCACCATCCCTGCAGCCGCTTTCGGGGGGGGGGTCTCACGCCCTCCGGGCGCAGAAGATGCTCCCGGCCCCTCAAAATGGGGGAATTTTTTCAGTTTTGCCCTCCAAAAAAAGGCTCTTCCGCCCACATAGCCCCCGCTTCGTCACCACCACAGAGACGCTCACATGATGCCAACACGCAAATGCTTTTATTTCGGCCCTGATTTTCTTTTGATCCATCCCCATCCCTTAAAAAAACCCTAAATAGGGCTGAAAAAATAAAGAAACTGAACTGAGACATCTAGAAAAACCCCATTTTACCGCGATTTCTTTTTTCTTGGGTGAAGCTCACGGGTCTCCCCTCCCTCCCTTCCCCTCATCTATCATCTAAGGCAAAAAAACAGAGGATGGGGGTGTCTTTTTTTAAAACCACCCCCCAAAAACCCCCCCTTTATCTAGAAAAACGTATAGGGAAAGAAAAATAATAGCTGGTGGGATGCGGGTGGATGGGTTGGTTACCCCTCGGTGCTGCCACCAGTGATGCGTAGGTAGGTCTGAGATGCCACCAGGATGGGGACAGTCCCCGGTGGGGTGGTCCCCATCTTCGGCTGGTGCCTCTTGCGATACGAGATGAGACCGGAGCTGTGCCGAAAGCTCTTGCCGCACTCGGCGGAACCCTAAGGCTTCTCCTCGCTATGGATCTGCCGATGCCGGATGAGTTGGGAGCTGCAGGTGAAGCTTTTGGGGCAATCCAGGCAAATATAGGGTTTCTGCTCCAGGTGGGACCGCTGGTGAACCAAGAGGTTGGAGCGATGGTTGAAGCCTCTGCCGCAGTCAGGGCAGCGGTAATCTTTCTCACCGGTGTGTACCCGTCGGTGCTTGGCGAGCCTGGGACGGTTGGAAAAGCTCTTCCTACACGTTGGGTAGGGATGCCTGTGCTTGACGGCGTGCGTCCGCTGATGCCGCGCCAGTTGGGAGCTGTCGCCGAAACGCCGCCCGCATTGGGAGCAATCGTAGGGTCGCTCGCCGGTGTGGGTCCGCCAATGCCGTACCAGCTCCGAGCTGTTCTTGAAGCTCTTGTGGCACTCGGGGCATTCGTAGGGCCTCTCCCCCGAATGCACGCGGTGATGGATGGTCAACGTCGATCTGTGCCTGAAGCTCTTGCCGCATTCCTCGCACCGGTAAGGTCGTTCGCCCGTGTGCGTCTTCTGATGCTGTCGGAGGGAGGAGCTGACGCGGTAGCTCTTCCCGCAATCGGGACAGGCGTAGGGACGTTCGCCGGTGTGCAGGCGTCGGTGGGCGATCAGGTTGGAGTGACGGTTGAAGCGGTGGCCGCAATCCTGGCAGCTGAAGGGTCGTTCGCCCGTGTGTATCCGATGGTGGTTCACCAACGCCGAGCGGCAACGGAAGCTCTTCCCGCATTCCTGGCAGGTGTTGGGTGCCTCCTCGTTCCCGTTGTCCCCTGGGAGTGGGGATCCCCCAGGATGGGGCCTTGGGGACCACTGCTGGCTGGAGGTTGGGGGTTCCACCGGTGCGTCCGCTTGCTCAGGAGCATCCTGCTGCCATTTCTCCTCCTCCTTGATTGATCCCAGATCTGTTGGGGAAGAGAGACCATCCCCAGCAACCCTCTCCAGCTGGGAGTGGGATAACGTGGAGCGGGCATGGGGGAACCACACGAGTTACGGCTCAGGGAAACGGTCAGCCAAGAGCCAGGCGGCCCCAGGAGAGGATCAAGGCTCCAAGGCAGAAGCCACCTCGAGAAGGGTTGGGGACATGGTGGGAGGAGGGATGGGGTCGTGGTGGGAGAAGGGATGGGGACATGGTGGGAGGAGGGATGGGGTCATGGTAGGAGAAGGGTTGGGGCCACGGTGGGAGAAGGGCTGTGGACACAGTGGCAGAAGGGATGGAGTCATGGTCGGACAAAGCGTGGGGTCATGGTGGGAGAAGGGATGGGGACGTGGTGGGAGAAGGGTTGGGGACATGGTGAGAGAAGGAATGGGGTCACGGTGGCAGAGGGGATGGGGACACGGTGGGAGAAGGGTTGGGGCCGCGGTGGGAGAAGGTTTGGAGACGTGGTGGCAGAAAGGATGGGGACATGATGGCAGAAGGCATGGATTCATGGTGGGAGAAGGTTTGGGGTCATGGTGGGAGAAGGTTTGGGGTCACGGTGGGAGAAGGTTTGGGGCCATGGTAGGAGAAGGGTTGGGGCCATGGTGGCAGAAGGGATGGGGCTACCGTGGGAGAAAGGTTGGGGACACGGTGGCAGAAGGGGTGGATTCATGGTGGGACAAGGTTTGGGGTCATGGTGGGAGAAGGGTTGGGGCCACGGTGGAAGAAGGGATGGGGACATGATGGCAGAAGGGTTGGGGACGCAACACGGCTCAAGGACCCTACTTCGGGCCAGAGCACCACCACCACGCATCCCCAGACGCTCGTCCCCACCAAAGGCCGCATCTGACGCCCCCGCCTTGTCCCCAAGCCCGGGGACTCTTACCCAGCGGGACCACGGCGTCCTCCTTCCTCTTCGCGGTGTCCCCACCGCAGCCTCTCGGCATCGGGAGGAGAGGTGCAGCGCTGTCTGCCGTGGTCATCACCTCCATGAGGACAACCCTAAAGGGGGGACAACCCCAAAACCCCATCACCCCGCTTTCCTCTGGGGTTTGGGGTTGTTTCCTCTAAAAAAAGGGATTTGGGGAGGGAAAAAAAGAAAAGAAAATCGATGGGGTGGCGAGGAGGGTCCTGGGGGGGGGTTGGGGTGGACTTGAGCCACCATGGGGCATCACTGGGGTGCAGGAGGCTGGGGATGGGCATCCCCCCCCCCTCCCCTGGCCGTTGTTGGGGGGGCTATGGGGGGGCTCCCCACTTTGGGCTCCCAGGGATCGTGGGGGTCTCCCCCCCCACCACCTCCCCGGTGCATCCCGGCCCCACTCTGCGCTCCCGGGGGTCGTGGGGAGGGGTCCCCCCACCTCTGGGCTTGCGGGGGTTATGGGGGGGTGGGGGTCCCCCCACCTCTGTGCTCCCGAGGGTCGGGGGGGGGGTGTCCCCCCACCTCTGGGCTCCCGAGGGTCGTGGGGGGTGTGGGGGTCCCCCCACCTCTGCGCTCCCGGGGGTCGTGGGGGGGGGTCCCCCACCTCTGCCCTCCCGGGGGTCGTGGGGGGTGTGGGGGTCCCCCCACCTCTGGGCTCCCGGGGGTCTTGGGGGGGGTGGGGGTCCCCCCACCTCTGCGCTCCCAGGGGTCGTGGGGGGGGTCCCCCCACCTCTGGGCTCGCGGGGGTCGTGGGGGGTGTGGGGGTCCCCCCACCTCTGCGCTCCCAGGGGTCGTGGGGGGTGTGGGGGTCCCCCCACCTCTGGGCTCGCGGGGGTCGTGGGGGGTGTGGGGGTCCCCCCACCTCTGCGCTGCCGGGGGTCGTGGGGGGTGTGGGGGTCCCCCCACCTCTGGGCTCCTGGGGGTCGGGGGGGGCGGGGTTCCCCCCTGCGCTCCCGGGGCTCGCACCCCACCGGTTCCCGGGGTTCCCACGCGTGTCTCCCCGCTGGTTCTCGGGGTTCCCACGCGTGTCTCCCCCCCCCCCCCCCCCCCCCGGAGCCCTTGACCGAGGAAGTGAATCCACGGGGCCGGAGCCGCCTCCCGCAGCTCCAGCCTTGCCTTAACCCTTCAGCTGCCGGCTGGGGGGGGGGGGCGAGTTTTTTGGGGGGGTCCCCGGGAAACCCTGCACCCCACGGGATGCTGGCAGCGGGCAGAGCTCCTGCGGACCCCAAATTTGGGGAGGGGGGGGGGAAGATTGGGGGTTTGGGGGGGGGGGGGCTTTGAAGCCCCACTCCAACCCACTGAGAAAATGGGGGGGAACCCCCCCCCCCCCCCCACTTCAGCACCCAGCTGGGGTGGGGAGCATCGCTGCACCCCCAAGGTGGGACCCCGGGGGGGGGGGTGGATTTGGGGGGGGGGGTGGTGTGTCTGTGTTCCCAACCTCCCAGCACCCAAAGGTTTCTCCATCACTTTGCACCCCAAA
The DNA here is from genome assembly GCA_037962945.1 of Sarcoramphus papa. NCBI lineage: Eukaryota > Metazoa > Chordata > Aves > Accipitriformes > Cathartidae > Sarcoramphus > Sarcoramphus papa. The sequence goes on along the minus strand of CM075619.1, from coordinate 621,589 downwards.
AGCCGAGAGGGATCGACTTGTCTCCCCTTTATATAATTTTATTATTATATAATTTTATTATTATATAACTTTATTAATTTTTAATTATATAATTTTATTATTTTATTATTATTATTATATAATTTTATTATTTTATTAATATAAAATAACCCCCAAATGGTATTAACCGCCTCCCCCCCCCAGTTTTCCAGCCACGACGGTCGGACGTTGACGCCGCGACGGGAAGAGCAGAGGCCGATTTGGGGGTTTCGAATCTCCCTAAAACAGCATCCTGGAGGAGAAAGGGGGGGGGTTTCACCTCAAAATGCCTCCATCCCACCTCGTAGCCCCGTTTCCTTCAGCACAGGTGGAAAATTCCCTTCGGAAATTCAGCCGAAAATGCTGCGTGGGGATGTTCCTCGCCTCCCCCCCCCCCCCAAAAAAAAGCCGGGGTCCCATCCTGCCACGTCCCCTTTGTCCCTCGAGGAGAGCGTCACCAGGATAAAGACTTTATTATTTTTTCTTTTTATTTTTTCCCTGGTTTTTTTTTGGCCTTATTTTGGTAAAAACCAAACCTAAAGATGCTTGGGGTTGGGAAAAAAATAAAATAAAAAAATTAAAATTAAAATATCGGCCGGGAAGCGAAAGCGGTTCCTGAGCCGACGCCGTTTTACGGTCCACGAGGAGCTGGAGAACGCAACATCGGTGACGCGGAGCGTGAAAACTGGGGTGACCTCGAGCGTCCCCCTTCATTTGCGATGATCCCCGCCGTGGGTGCGATGATGACGGATAAGATCCGAGCTCCGGTAAAAACTCTTCCCGCATTGGACGCAGCTATAGGGTCGTTCACCCGTATGGATACGTTGATGGGTTACCAAGTTGGAGCTTTGACTGAAGCTCTTCCCGCAATCGGAACACGTATAGGGTTTCTCTCCGGTATGGATCCGATGATGGGTGATGAGCGTAGAACTCTCGGTAAAGCTCTTCCCGCAATCGGGACAGGCGTAGGGTCGTTCTCCCGTATGGATCCGTTGGTGACAGATGAGGGTCGAGCTATCCACGAAGCTCTTCCCGCACTGGGAACACTGGTAAGGTCTTTCACCGGTGTGGATGCGTTGATGACGCATCAACGAAGAACTATCGTTGAAGCTCTTCCCGCATTGAGTGCACTTATAGAATTTCTCGCCCGTATGGATCCGCCGATGTCGTAATAAAGTGGAATTCTCGCTAAAATTCTTCCCGCAATCCGGACACGTGTAGGGTTTCTCACCGGTATGGATTCGGCGATGCCGAATTAAAGCCGAACTCCATATAAAATGTTTCCCGCAATCGCGACAAACGTAGGGCATGTCGCCTATATGCAGGCGTTGATGTTGAACGAAATAAGAGCTGTCGCTAAAACTCTTCCCGCAGTCGGGACATCTATAGGGTCGTTCACCCGTATGGGTTTTCCGATGTCGGATATGGGTTGAACGGATACTAAAGCTTTTCCCGCATTCTTCGCAAACGTAAGGTTTTTCCCCCGTATGGATCCTACGATGTTTAACCAACGTCGAGCCGTGACCGAAATCTTTCCCGCATTCGGGGCACTTATAGGGTTTTTCGCCCGTATGGATCCGCCGATGAGCCGCTAACGCCGAATTTTGATTGAAGCGATGGCCGCATTCGGGGCACTTATAGGGTTTTTCGCCCGTATGGATCCGTCGATGGGTTAATAAAGCCGAACTGCTGCCGAAACCTTTCCCGCACTCGTAGCATCCGTAGGGGCGTCCGTTGGGCGGCGGTACCCCCAAACCCCCCCCTTTGGTTTCTGTTGGGGGGGGGATCGGTGGATGGGGGGGGCCCCCCGTGTCTGCAAAAGAAGCCGTAGTGGGGTGACGGTATAGGGGAAGGAGTTGGGGGGGGGGGGGACACGGCACCCACAGCCCCCCCCCCCCCCCCCCCCAAAACCCACCTGCGTGGGGGTCACCCCTCTCCTCCGTGTCCCGTTTTTGGGGGGCTGGTGGGTCCCCTCCCGGCTCCATCCGTGGGGAGGGGGGATCACATCAAACCTGCTCTGGGAGAAACCGGGGTGCAAGGTGAAAAGGGGGGGGGGGGGTTACCCATGGAGTTGGACACCCCCCACCCCCATCATCCTTACCCTGGCTTTAGGGGCTACAGTGGCACCCCAAAACAGTGGGGTGGGGGTCATTGGGTGAGGCTGGGGGTCATTGGGGGGGTGCCGGGGGTCTCAGCCACCCCTGGGATGAGTTGGGGTCACCCATCGCAGCCCCCCCCCCCCCACCCCCGGGATGATTTGGGGGGGGGTCCCCTCATCACAGCCCCCCCACCCCCGGGATGACTTGGGGGGGGTCCCCCATCGTAGCCCTCCACCCCTGGGATGAGTTGGGGTCCCCCGGGATGAGTTGGGGGTCCCCCATCACAGCCCCCCACCCCATGGAATGATTTGGGGTCCCCTCATCGCAGCCCCCCCACCCCATGGGACGATTTGGGGGTCCCCCATCACACCCACCCACCCCTGGGATGATTTGGGGTCCCCCCATCGCAGCCCCCCCACCCCATGGGACGATTTGGGGGTCCCCCATCACAGCCCCCCACCCCGGGACAATTTGGGGGTCCCCTATCACACCCACCCACCCCTGGGATGATTTGGGGTCCCCTCATTACAGCCCCCCCCACCCCTGGAACTATTTGGGGGTGCCCCATCACACCCCCCCACCCCTGGGAGGATTTGGGGGTCCCCTATCACACCCCACCCACCCCTGGGATGATTTGGGGTCCCCTCATCGTAGCCCCCCCACCCCTGGGATGATTTGGGGGTCCCCCATCGCAGCCCCCCCCAAACCCCGGGATGAGTTGGGGTCCCCCCCAGCACCCACCGCCGCCCCCCCCCCCCCCCCAACTTGGGGTGCTCGCACCCCGTGGGGGGGGGGGGTATTAGGATAAAGGGGGTACCCCCCCCCGCCCCCCATCATCACCCAGCCCCCCCCGGTACCTGCAGCGGTGGGGGGGCGATGCTCTCGTCCACGCCGTGCACCCCGGTCACGAGTGGGGGGGGGGGGGGGGGGGGTTCGGGCCCGGTGCGGCGGAGCGGAGCCGCCCCAGGAAGCTGAAGCGCGATCGCGGGTGGGGTGGGGGGGGGTGGGGGGGGCGGGCGGGGGGGGGGGGGGGGGGAAGCGGCAGCTCAGGGCCCTCTAGCGACCGAGGCGACGCGGTCGCGGGGGGGCGTGGGGAGGGGGCGTGGCCCCGGGGGTGGGTGGGTGGGTGTGTGCATGTCCCGGGGGGGAGGGGGGAATGCCCCACGGGTGTATGTGTGTGTCCCGTGGGGATGTCCCGGGGAGGGGGGGGGAATGCCCCACGGGGGGGGGGGGGGGGGGGTGTCCCGCGTGGGGATGTCCCCCGGGGGGGGGGGGTGGGTGTGTGGGTGTGCATGCCCCGGGGCGGAGTGGTTGGAAGTTGGGGGGGGGGGGGTGATACACGCGTGGGAGGGTGCGTGTACACGCGTGTGTGTGTGCACGTGAGTGTGTGTGCGCCTCTAGGCGCGTGCCAAGGGGGGGGGTGTAGTGTGTGTGTAATGGGGGGGTGCGTATAGGGGTGTCTATAGGTGCGTATGGGGCTGCGCGTGTGTGTGTATACATGTGTATAGGGGTGCGCATGCACACACATGTATGTATATGTGTGTATGGGAGTGAATATGTGTGTATAGGTGTGTATAGGTGAGTATATGTACGTGTGTATGTATGTGCACATGTGTGTGTGCATGTATGTGTGCCTGTGTGTGTATAGGGGTGTCTATATGTGTGTATGGATGTGTGCGTGTGTATACATGGGTACATGTGTGCATATATGTGTGCATGGGTGTGATTATATGTGTACATGTGTGTATAGGTGAGCTTATATGTGTGTGAATGCACATATAAACGCGTGTGTGCATAAAGGTGTGCGTATATATGCGTATGGGTGTGTATATACGTGTATATGTGTGTGTATGCATATATGTGTGTATACATGTGTATGAGTGTTCATATGTGGGTCTATATGTGTGTGCACGTATATCTGTGTGTATACATGTGTACGTGTGTGCATTATGTGTGTGTACATATGTGCATATATGTGTGTATACATGTGTATGGGTGTGCATATACATATGTGTTTATGTGTGTATGGGTGTGTATATGTGCACATATATGTGTGTGTATACATGTATATGGGTGTGTATACATGTGCATATGTGTGTGTGTATGGGTGTGTATAGAGGTGTATATACATATGTACATATACATGTATGTCTATATGTGTGTGAATAGATGTGTGTGTATATATGTGTATACAGGTGTATGGGTGTATATATATGCACATATATGTGTGTATGTATATATATGCATATATACACGTGCATATATACATCTGTGTATGCCCCTATATTCACACCCTTAGGGAGATGTATGTATAAGTGTGTGTATGTATATACATGTGCATGTCTGCAGGGGTGTACGCACGTGTGCACCTATAGGCACACCCCAAGGGGTGTCTGTGTGCATACAGGTGTGTATACAGGTCTATATGCATCTATATGTGTCTATAGGCCCCATTTTGGCCTCTTATCAGCCTCATCGCCCCCCTTTCCCCCCAGACCTCGGGCCTGGGGCCCGTCCCACCCCACCCGAGCACCCCCAAACCCCACTAGAGACCTAAATTTCCACGGGGGGGGGTGGGGGGGGGACACGGGGGACACGCACACACGCACTTTATAAACGGGGTCGAATCGGTTTAACGGGGTTGAAAGGAGGCAGCCGCCATCTTGAGGCGCGGCGGCGGCGCCGTAAAACAAGATGGCGGCGCCCACTCAGCCCGCCACCGCTGCCCTTTCCCCGCCCCGTCTTGAGGAGGAGCGGGGCCAGGCGGAGCGCGGCGGTTTCTTGCTCACCGGGACTCATCTCCGAGCCTAGCTTGAGGCTGCCGGGGACCGGGCGGGCCGCGGAGACGGCGGGCGGCGGCGAGGTAACGGGGGTCGCCATGGCGTACGGCAGGAGGAGAGAGGGAGGGAGGGGGCCCGAGGCGCCGGCGGCCGCTTCCGGTTCCGGTGGCGGGTGCGGGGTGGGGGACGGGACGTGGAGCCGCTGTGGCGGAGCGGGAGGTAAACACAGGCCGCGGCCCCGCCTCGGGGGGGGGGGGAAGGTTTGGGGGGGTTTTTGGGGGGGGTTGAGGGGTGTTGGAGTCGGGGGGGGGTGTGTGTGTCGTGGGGGAGGGAGACATAGCGGGATATGGGGGGACAGTGCAGTGGGGGGGGGCATTGGAGGGATATAGGGGTCATTAGAGGGGTGGGGGGCACGTAGGGGGGGTTAGAGGGATGTGGGGGGGCATGTGGAGGGGTATTGGAGGGATGTGGGGGGGCATTGGGGGGATAAGAGGGCAGTGCAGTGGTGGGGGGCGGTTGGGGGGGTCATTGGAGGGATGTGGGGGGGCATTGGAGGGGGGGGATTGGGATATGGGGGGCAGAGCGGTGGTGGGAGTATTTGAGGGGGCATTAGAGGGATGGGGGGGGTCTTGGAGGAGTGAGGGGGCATGGGGGGGCATTAGAGGGATGGGGGGGGGATATGGGGGCAGGGCCGTGGTGGGGGTCATTTTGGGGGGGGGCATTAGAGGGATGAGGGGGACTTGGGTGGATATAGGGGTGATTGGAGGGGTGGGGGGGCATTAGAGGGGTGGGAGACCTGGGGGGGGGGGGGTCATTGGAGGGATATGGGGGGGCAGCGCAGTGGGGGGAAATGGGAGGGATATGGGGGGGGGGCAGTGCATTGAGAGGGGGCACTGGAGGGGTGTAGGGAGAGTGAATTGGGGGGGGGGCACCCCATGGGGTGCGGGAGGGGGGCTGACCTTTTCCCGGTTGTTTTCCAGCCCCCCCCCCCACCCCCCCATCCTGTCTCGGCCGATCCAGAACCCAAGTCATCGTCCCCAGGGAAGGGGGGGGGGGGGCGCCGGGGGTGTCTCTGCTGGGGGTGGGGGTGTCGTCCCCCCCCCCGCCGCTCCCTGCACCCCCCCCCCCCGTCATCTAGCTCACCCCCAAAATGAAATAGGGCCCCTTGCTCCGCGCGGGGTGGGCTGGCGCTGAATGGCCCCCCCGCTAAGATGCTGGCCCCCCCCCTGAAGCAAAGCGGACCCCGACGTCGCCCGGATTGGGGGGGGATCCCGCCATGGGGGACGCGGAGGAGAGGCTGGTTTGGGGGACGGACGGAGGGGACGGACGTCGGACGCCTCCCGGGCAGTTGGGGATCTCCCCGGGGGGGGATGAGGATGAGGCGGGGGCGGCTGTTTTGGGGGGGACATGCGAGGGCGAGGACCCCAGGACACCCCCGAAAGTGGTAGGAGAGGAGGAGGAGGAGGAGGAAGAGCTGGATCCCCGGATACAGGTGAGGAGTGGGTGCGGGAAGGGTCTTTTTCCCAGTTCCCCCCCATTTTTGGGGGGGGGGGGGGCACGGTGGATTTGGGGGGGTTGCGTTTCTCTTCCCTCACCCCGCGTTTGGCTTCACCCTTCCCCAGGAGGAGCTGGAACATCTCAACCAGGCCAACGAGGAGATCAACCGGGTGGAGCTCCAGCTGGATGTGAGCTGCTCCCCCAGTCCTTAACTGGGCTCCCCGGTCCTTAACTGGTCCCCCCCAGTCCCTAACTGGGTCCCCAGTCCTTGTCCCCCAGCCGTTCACTGGTCCTCCAGCTGTTGTCCCCCAGTCCTTAACTGGTCCCCCAGCCCTTAACCGTTCCCCCAGTCCTTGTCCCCCAGCCCTTAACCGGTATCCCAGCCTTTAACTGGTCCCCTGGTCCTTGTTCCCAGCCCTTAACTGGTCCCCCTGGTCCCTAACTGGGTCCCCAGTCCTTGTCCCCCAGCCCTTCACTGGTCCTCCAGCTGTTGTCCCCCAGTCCTTAACTGGTCCCCCAGCCCTTAACCGTTCCCCCAGTCCTTGTCCCCCAGCCCTTAACCGGTATCCCAGCCTTTAACTGGTCCCCTGGTCCTTGTTCCCAGCCCTTAACTGGTCCCCCTGGTCCCTAACTGGTCCCCCAGTCCTTGTCCCCCAGCCCTTCACTGGTCCCCCAGTCCTTGTCCCCCAGTCCTTAACCATTCCCCCAGTCCTTGTCCCCCAGCCCTTAACTGGTATCCTAGCCTTTAACTGGTCCCCTGGTCCTTGTTCCCAGCCCTTAACTGGTCCCCCCGGTCCCTAACTGGGTCCCCAGTCCTTGTCCCCCAGCCCTTCACTGGTCCTCCAGCCGTTGTCCGTCAGTCCTTAACTGGTCCGTCAGTCCTTAACTGGTTCCCCAGCCCTTAACCGTTCCCCTAGTCCTTGTTCCCCAGCCCTTAACCGTTCCCCTAGTCCTTGTTCCCAGCCCTTAACTGGTCCCCCTGGTCCCTAACTGGGTCCCCAGTCCTTGTCCCCCAGCCCTTCACTGGTCCTCCAGCCGTTGTCCGTCAGTCCTTAACTGGTCCGTCAGTCCTGAACTGGTTCCCCAGCCCTTAACCGTTCCCCTAGTCCTTGTTCCCCAGCCCTTAACTGTTCCCCTAGTCCTTGTCCCCCAGCCCTTAACTGGTCCCCCGGTCCTTATTCCCAGTCCTTAACTGGTCCCGCCGGTTGTTAACTGGTCCCCTAGTCCTTAACTGGTCACCTTCATGCTGGTCCTTGCTGGGTTTTGGGCTCAGTGGGATGACTGGGAGGGAAAAGCCCGCTGCTGAGGGTTCTCCCTGGATGCGGCGAAGGGACGGGAGGAGGTGGGAATGAGCCGTTCCTTGCTCCTCGCCTCCAGGAAGCCCGCACCGCCTATCGCCGGATCCTCTCCGAATCGGCGAGGAAACTCAACGCCCAAGGCTCCCAGTTGGGCAACTGCATCGAGAAAGCTCGACCTTACTACGAAGCCCGGCGCCTCGCCAAGGAGGTACCGCCATCCCTCAGGGGTGCAGAAGGATGGGTGGGGGTCCCGGGGTCTTTTTTTTTTTTTTTTTTTTTTCCGCTCTCCCCTCCCCGGTGTCATAACCCCGCTCGCTGCGCAGGCTCAGCAGGAGACGCAGAAAGCGGCGTTGCGGTACGAGCGAGCCGTCAGCATGCACAACGCCGCTCGCGAGATGGTCTTCGTGGCGGAGCAGGGCGTCATGGCCGACAAGAACCGCTTGGATCCTACCTGGCAGGAGATGCTCAACCACGCTACTTGCAAAGTACGGGCTGGGAGGTGGGGGGGAGGATCTTCAGCCCCCAGGGAGGGTGGGATGAGGCCTGGGAGGAGGCGGCCGGAGGTTGGGGGATGATGGGGACGGGGAACGGGGGGGGGGGGGGGGGGGGCGGACCTCGCTTCTGAAAGGGTTTTGGGGTGTCCTCAGGTCAACGAGGCGGAGGAAGAGCGGCTACGGAGCGAGCGGGAGCACCAGCGCGTCACTCAGCTGTGTCAGCAAGCCGAGGCCAAGGTCCAAGCCCTCCAGAAGTCCCTCAAGCGCGTCATCGTTAAGAGCAAACCTTATTTCGAGCTGAAAGCCCAGTTCAACCAGATCCTCGAGGTACTGGGGCGGGGGGGGACACGGACGGACGACGCACGCGTGGTTGTGCCGTTTGCGGTGGGGCGCCTCGGGTTGGTGAGGGGCACGGGGATCTCATTTTGGGGAGGATCCTGCTGCTTTCTGCTAACTTTCGGGATGAGGTGGAGTGGAGGAAGGAAAAGAGGTTGGTGGGGTCTGCTCCTCGTTTTGGGAAGAGACGTTGGGACGCTGAGCTGGCCGCGGTGGCCAACGCCATCTCCCGCAGGAGCACAAGGCCAAGGTGACGGCGCTGGAGCGGTTGGTGTCGCAAGCCAAGACTCGTTATTCGGTGGCCTTGCGTAACCTGGAACAAATCAGCGAACAGATTCACGCGCGACGTCTCCAACGCCTCATCGTTCGTCGAGCTTCGCCGGTAGGAGCCGAAGCCAGTCCTCAACACGCCGGTACCGAGGTGGGGGTGACAGGAGGGACACATTTGGGGGCCGAATGTCCCCCAGCCGACACGCTTTCGGTACTCAGCCTTCAAACCATCGCCTCCGACCTGCAGAAGTTCGACTCGGTCGAACATTTATTGGGCTTGTCGGACGCTACCAGCCTCAACAGCGATGAGTTGGAGGAACGGGAGCAACGTCGGGGCGGGCAGGGTCACTTCAAACATCACCGAAGCATCAGCCTTTAGCCGTCCCCCACCCCGCCGTGGCTTCTCCCCTCCCTGGGGAACCCCAAAAAGACGGAGCGGGGTCGGTGGGTGCTGCCGTTATCTCCTGTAAAGGCTGCACGGGGGCAGGACGGAGCTGATGGGGCGACGCTTGGAAGCCCCTTGTTGACAAAGGTGATGCCGTCGGGGGCTAAAATTTGGGGGGTTGTTGGGGTTCACCCCTCTGAGTTTGGTGGATGAAGTGTGTGTGTGTGTGGGGAGTCGGTGGGAGCCGTGTCCCGTGGGGCTGCGTGTGCCCGGCGTTGAGATACTGAGTTGAGCTGCCTGTTGGGTGTTGGCAGCGAGCGGCTGGGTGGGCGAGGCTGCTCACGAAGCTGCTAACGAAAGCCGCTCAGTCGCCGCCCCTCCTCGGCGCAGGAGCTGCACCCCTAAAACGCTTGGGGGACCCTGTCCTGCTGGAATTGGGCGGGGGGGGAACACAACATCCCCCTGCCTGTCCCCCCTCCTTTCACCGCCCCCCCCCCCTTTCAAATTTCAGATGGTTATTTGGGGTGATTTCCCCCCTTTTCCAGCAAAAGGCGAGGTTAGCCGAATTGCACTAACAGGACAGGAAGAGGGGGGACCCCACAGCCGTTTCGGGGTACCCGGGGAGGGGCGGGGGGGGCTGCGGCTGTGCCGGGGCTGTGATGAGAACCGCGCTGGTTCGAGGCAGCCCCAAGGGTCGGTTGGAGTGTATTTTCCGGTGAGTAAAATTTACCCTCCCCCCGCACCCCAAATCCCCTCTCCCCCCTCCCCCGCCATGTGGTTTTATTCGCTCGATTGCACCCCGGGTACCCCAAAAAACATCCCCCCCCCTCCTTGCGATGATATTCCGGCATCTGGGAAACAGTTTGAAGCCTCGAGGAGGGGGCGGGGGGGAGAATGGCTTTGGGTCCGGGATCGTTGCAGCCCTCCGGCGGCGGTTTTGCTTCCCGAAGTTTTAAAAAATCCATCACGGGGCGGGGTCGAATCCCTGAAAAACCGAGCCGATAGCCCCAATTATTATTATTAACGTCAATAAAAGTCGCGATTATTAGTAATGACATTAATATTCACGCCCTGAATTTGCATTGTTCACGAGTGAAAACAGGACACCTGCTTTTTACGTCTCTAAATTCCCTTCCGCTTCCCCAAAGCGGTGATTTTTTTAAATCGGTTCAATTTGCCCGTTTACTCGATTTTTTTAAAGAATATGGCTTTCCTTCGGCCTGGGGCTTGCGTTTTGGGGTGACGTCAGGCTGGTTTGGGGGTTCCAAGGTGCTGCTCCTGTTCTTCCCCTCGGGTTTTACCCGGCGTTTCAGAGCCAGCTCGAAGGATTGGAAGGAAAATAGGGAATTTTGGGGGGAAATAGGGGAAAATGGCGGGGGGGGGAGGGGTGTTCAACCCCTGGATTTTGCTTGGGGAAGGGGGGGGGCCCAGGGGACCAGGACCCCCCCCCCCCCAATCCAGATTTGGGGTTCCCCGGGGTTTGGCTGGGAAGGGAAGAAGCTGGTGGCACCCCAAGGGATTTGGGGGTCCCATCGTTGGCCCCCCCACCCCAAAGCATGGCGGAGTGGCTGAGGGTGCATGCTGGCAGCACCCCAAGGGATTTTGGGGGTCCCATCCCTGACCCCCCACCCCAAAACCCAGCGGGGTAGGGTGCCCGTCACCCCAAGGGATGTGGGGGTCCCATCTCTGCCCCCCACCCCAACACACAGTGGGGTGGAGTGGCTGAGGGTGCCAGCTCACAGCACCCCAGGGGATTTGGGGGGTCCCATCGCTGACACCCCCCCACCCCAAAACAGTGGGGTCGGACACCCATCACCTCAAGGAATTTGGGGGTGCCATCTCTGTGCCCCCCACCCCAACACACGGTGGGGTGGAGTGGCTGAGGGTGCCAGCTCACAGCACCCCAAGGGATGTGGGGGGTCCCACTACTGGCACCCCAAGGGATTTTGGGGGTCCCGTCAATGGCCCCCCACCCCAAAGCATGGCGGAGTGGCTGAGGGTGCATGCTGGCAGCACCCCAAGGGATGTGGGGGTCCCATCCCTGACCCCCCACCCCAAAACCCAGCGGGGTAGGGTGCCCGTCACCCCAAGGGATGTGGGGGTCCCATCTCTGTGCCCCCACCCCAACACACAGTGGGGTGGAGTGGCTGAGGGTGCCAGCTCACAGCACCCCAGGGGATTTGGGGGGTCCCATCGCTGACACCCCCCCACCCCAAAACAGTGGGGTCGGACACCCATCACCTCAAGGAATTTGGGGGTGCCATCTCTGTGCCCCCCACCCCAACACACGGTGGGGTGGAGTGGCTGAGGGTGCCAGCTCACAGCACCCCAAGGGATGTGGGGGGTCCCACTACTGGCACCCCAAGGGATTTTGGGGGTCCCGTCAATGGCCCCCCACCCCAAAGCATGGCGGAGTGGCTGAGGGTGCATGCTGGCAGCACCCCAAGGGATGTGGGGGTCCCATCCCTGACCCCCCACCCCAAAACCCAGCGGGGTAGGGTGCCTGTCACCCCAAGGGATGTGGGGGTCCCATCCCTGACCCCCCCACCCCAAAACCCAGCGGGGTAGGGTGCCTGTCACCCCAAGAGATGTGGGGGTGCCATCTCTGTGCCCCCCACCCCAAAACCCAGCGGGGTGGGGTGCCCGTCACCCCAAGAGATGTGGGGGTGCCACCTCTGTGCCCCCCACCCCAACACATGGCGGGGCGGAGTGGCTGAGGGTGCCAGCTCACAGCACCCCAAGGGATTTGGGGGTCCCATCGCTGACACCGCCCCCACCCCAAAACCCATCGGGGTGGGGTGCCTATCACCCCAAGGGATTTGGGGGTGCCACCTCTGTGCCCCCCCCCCCCCCCCAGCGTGGGGGGGGGGCCCCCCCAGCCCGCCACCAGTTACAACTATATTTTCTCCGTCCATCCACTTTTGGGATCAGCCTCCTTTTATTTTGGGGTCTCCCCCCCCCTTTTTTTTGGGGGGGGGGGGGGGGATGATGCTCGAGAGCATCTACAGAGCAATTCCTCCTCCTCCTCCGCTTGCTTTTCCCCACTAAACCGAGCTCCTAAATCCTAAATCCTTCTCCTCCCGGGAGAGTTACGGAAGCGGCTGGTGGAGCCGTTGATGCTTGACCAAACTCGAACGGACGCCGAATCTCTTCCCGCAAAACGGACAGGGATACGGTTTCTCTCCCGTATGGATCCGTCGATGTCGACTGAGATTAGAGCTTTGAACAAAACTTTTCCCGCAAACCGGACATTCGTAGGGTCGTTCTCCCGTATGGAGACGTTGATGGATAACGAGAACGGAACGAGCGCTGAATCCTTTCCCGCATTCCCCGCATTTATAGGGTTTTTCTCCCGTGTGTAATCCTTGATGTCGGACCAAGCTGGAACTGACCCTGAATCGTTTTCCGCACTCGGCGCACGTATAGGGAGTCTCGCCGGCGTGGGATCGCCTATGGATAAGGAGATCTGAGCTTTGTACGAAGCTTTTCCCGCATTCCGGACACTTATAGGGTTTTTCTCCCGTATGCCGACCTTGATGTCGGATAAGATGGGATCGTTCGTTAAAGGATTTCCCGCAAAACGAACAGGGAAAGGGTTTTTCTCCGGTGTGGGTTCGACGATGCTGGATGAGATCCGAGCTTTGGCCGAAACTTTTCCCGCATTCGGGACATTTATAAGGTTTTTCTCCGGTATGGATACGTTGATGACGGAAAAGATTAGAGCGAGCGCTGAAACGTTTCCCGCATTCGGAACAAATATAGGGAATATCATCCGGGCGGCTCCGGGAATGGAGGATACGTTCAGCCTTCAAGCTTTTCCCGTAAGGAATTTCCATCCCGTGCAGGCGTTGATGACGGAGGAGGTTGGATCGACGGCTGAAGCATTTCTGGCATTCCGGACAACGATGGGGTTTTTCGCCCGTATGGGTTTTTTGATGGGAATTCAGGTGGGAATTCCAGGTAAAAGTTTTCCCGCATTTCAGACAGGGATAAGGACGTTCTCCGGAATGGATGCGTTGGTGGCGGAGGAGGTAGGCGCTGTGGTTGAAGCTCTTCCCACATTCGGTGCATAAAAATCTCCTCTTATCCCTTGGGATTGGGTCTTCCAGGCTGTCGAACCCCTTTTCAGGGAGAAGGGGATGAGCCGAATCCATTCCCGGGGGATTTTCATGATGGTTCGATGCGGTTGTGCTCATCCCAGCGTTGGCTGGTCCCTCGCCTGCCGGGAAATTTGGGATGAGGGCAGGGAGGGGTGAGGGGATTTGGGGAGGGATGGGTAGGATTTGGGATGAGGGCAGGGAGGGGTAGGGGGATTTGGGAAGGAGACAAGGGATGGGGGATTTGGGATGAGGGCAGGGAGGGATGGGGGGGATTTGGGGAGACGGCAAGGGATGGGGGGAGTTGGGAAGGAGACAAGGGATGAGGGATTTGGGAAGGCAGACAGGGATGGGGGGGGATTTGGGGAGACGGCAAGGGATGGGAGGAATTGGGGAGGGATGGGGAGATTTGGGATGAGGGCAGGGAGGGATGGGGGGGGATTTGGGGAGATGGTGAGGGAATTTTGGGGAGGCAGCGAGGGATCCCCGATGCTTGAGTGGGACACCGTGGGAAGGGGGAATTCAGTAGGTTTTGCGGGATACGGGGGGGACGGATGGGGACCCACTCACCCGGCAAAGCCGATGCCTCGCGGTTCTCCTGCATGGCCGGTGAAAGCCTGTCCTCCTCCCGCCCCCGAAACAGCGAATGCCTCCCTTAGTCCCTGTGATTCCCAAAAAAGCGTCAACCCGGAGGGATCCAGGGATGGGCAGGAGGATGCGAAGTCCCTCGGGGAGCGGGGGGGGGGGTGTCCCCCCCGTTCAGATCCTGGAGGGATAAATGCAGTTGTGTGTTAGCCGGGGGTGATGGTTAAAAGGGGCAAAGCATCCTCTTGGAAAAGCTTGGGAGCCGTTCTACCGGATCCGAAAGCAATCCGGGAAAGGAACGGGAGGGAAATGCCGAGGCTGGGGGGCTCTCGATGGGGTTCAGAGCTGGGATGGTGCCTAGTATTGGGGGTGAAGGGCTCAGCACCCCTACTGTGTCCTGATCGGGGCATTCCTGGGATCGAGCCGAGCATCCCTGGGATCAGGTGGAGCATCCCTGGGATCCAGTGGGGCACCCAGGACTGGGCAGAGCATCCCCGGTACTGGGAAAACCATCCCCAAGAACCGGGAAAAACATCCTTGGGACCAGGAAAAGCATTCCCGGGACCAAGCCGAGCAGCCCCTGGACCGGGAAAACCATCCCCAAGAACCGGGAAAAGCATTCCCAGGACTGGATAGAGCATCCCTGGGACTGAGCCGAGCAGCCCCGGTACCGGGAAAACCATCCCCAAGAAGTGGGTAGAGCATTCCCGGGACCGGGAAAACCATCTCTAAGAACCGGGAAAAGCATCCCCGGGACCGGGAAAAGCATTCCCGGGACCAAGCTGAGCAGCCCCTGGACCAGGAAAACCATCCCCAAGAACCGGGAAAACCATCCCCAAGAACCGGGAAAAGCATCCCCGGGACCGAGCCGAGCAGCCCCTGGACCGGGAAAACCATCCCTAAGAACCAAGTAGACCATTCCCAGCACCGAGAAAAGCATTCCTGAGATGGGGAAAAGCATCCCTGGAATCGGGTAGAGCATTCCCGGCATCGGGTAGAGCATCCCCAGGACAGAGCCGAGCATCCCCGGGACCGGGAAAACCATCCCTAAGAACTGGGAAAAGCATCCCCAGGACCGAGCCGAGCAGCCCCTGGACTGGGAAAACCATCCCTAAGAACCAAGTAGAGCATTCCCGGCACTGAGAAAAGCATTCCCAAGATGGAGAAAAGCATCCCTGGAATCGGGTAGAGCATTCCCGGGACCGGGAAAACCATCCCCAAGAACCGGGAAAAGCATCCCCAGGACCGAGCCCAGCAGCTCCTGGACCAGGAAAACCATCCCTAAGAACCGTCTAGAGCATTCCCGGGACCGGGAAAACCATCCCCAAGAACCGGGAAAAGCATCCTCGGGACCAGGAAAAGCATCCCCGGGACCGAGCCGAGCAGCCCCTGGACCGGGAAAACCATCCCCAAGAACCGGGAAAAGCATCCCCGGGACCGAGCCCAGCAGCTCCTGGACCAGGAAAACCATCCCTAAGAACCGTCTAGAGCATTCCCGGGACCGGGAAAACCATCCCCAAGAACCGGGAAAAGCATCCTCGGGACCAGGAAAAGCATCCCCGGGACCGAGCCGAGCAGCCCCTGGACCGGGAAAACCATCCCCGGGACCAAGCCGAGCAGCCCCTGGAACCGGGAAAACCATCCCTAAGAACCAAGTAGACCATTCCCGGCACCGAGAAAAGCATTCCCGAGATGGGGAAAAGCATTCCCGGCACCAGGTAGAGCATTCCCGGGCCGGAGCCGAGCACCCAAGGGTCCCGCCGGGCCATTCCCGGTGTCCCCCTCCCACCCCGGCTCTTCCTCCCGCCTCTTCCCGGTACCTCCCGGTTCCCGCTTCCCCCTCCGCTTCCTCCAGCCTGGAGCAGCCCTTTCCTGTGTCCTTCCACACCGACCCGGCCTGCAACAGGCTCCGGGAAACCGGGAATTGGGATTGGGATGGGGGGGGACACACAAAGGGGGGGGGGGGGGGGAGGATCCCGCTGCCTCCCCCGAGCATCCCTGGGGAAGGGGAAGGGGAAGGAGGGGGGGGGGGGGGGAGGAGGATGGCGAGGGGATGGCTCCCCATTTTTCCATGAAAATCCCAAATCAGAGCCGATTCTTTTGTACGAGCGTTAAAGAAAAAAAAAAAAAGAGCAAAACGTGGGGTGGGGTGGGGGTGAAGGTGGTCCGCAAAGTTTGGGGGACCCCCCCCCCCCCCGCAAGAAGACACCCTTGAGCTCCGCCACATCCCGATGGCAGAAAAAAGTGAGGAATTACGAAGCTCCTTTTTATCCCCCTCCCCCTCCCCTTTTCCTTTGAAATTTGGGCCCAAATCCGAAAAATATCCAGGAAATTTTGCTTAAACCTTAAAAAAAAAACCAAAAACCGAACCCCCTTTTTTTTGGGGGCGCTGTTCTCCTGCGAGGAGTTGGAGCCGATGATCCTTATGGGTCCCGTCCAACTTGAGGTATTCCATGATGGAAAAAAGGTTGGAAGAAGCTTCCTGGAGCTGATCCACCCTCGGAGATACTCGTGGCCGTGGGTCTAGAAGATGGCGCTTGAGGTAGATGGTTGGAGTGGATCATCTCCAGGTCTTGGCTCCAAAGCTCCATCCATCAGGAACGTGCAGGGGCTTGGGTGGGATGCTTTGGGATCCGGCATCAACACGTCTGTCCTTGCAGGTGATGGGAGCGGGGAGGGTGAGGAGGACGGAGGCGGTGAAAGGATGGAGACGCGTCGAAGAGAACCCGGGCTGGGACAACGTGGGGCTGGGAAATGGGTGGAGAAGGGGACGAGGGGTGGTGGGATGAGGGACCGCGTGCGGACGGGGAGTCCCATCGCGGGAGATGCCGATGTCTGCGGGGAGGGTGGGAGAAGTTTTCCCTGTGGATCATCCCTGGTCACCCACCAGGACGTCCACGTCAGTGAGAAGCCCTCCGAGTGTCTCGAGTGTGGGAAGAGCTTCGGGCGCAGCTCCCACCTCATCGCCCACCAACGTACCCACACCCACGAGCGACCCTACAAGTGTCTCCATTGCGGGAAGACCTTCAACCAGAGGTCCAACCTTCTCATCCACCAGCGGGTCCGCACCGGGGAGAGACCCTATGGGTGTCCCGAGTGTGGGAAGAGCTTCAGCTATAGATCCATCCTCCTGATCCACCAGAAGACCCACACCGGGGACGAGCCCTATACCTGCACCGACTGCGGGAAGATCTTCAGCCAGAACTCGGACCTGACCAAGCACCGCCAAATCCACACCGGGGAGAGACCCTACGGTTGTGTTGAGTGCGGCAAGACCTTCAGCCTCCATTCCCACCTCCTCTCCCATCAGAGGAGGACCCACAAGGGTGAGAAGCCCTACGCTTGCCCCCAGTGCGGGAAGACCTTCAACGACAGCTCCAACCTCATCGCCCACCAGCGTATCCACACCGGGGAGAAGCCCTACAGATGCCCCGAGTGCCGGAAAGGTTTTGGATGCCTCTCGCATCTCCACCGGCACCAGAGGACCCATACGGGGGAGAAGCCCTTCACCTGCTTGAGCTGCGGGAAGAGCTTCGGTGAGCGCTCCTCCCTCATCCGTCACCAGCGGGTCCATCCATGAGCCTGTTTTGGGGTGGGAAGAGGAGCTCCAGCTTTCCCACCAAAGACGGTGGTGGGAACACCTTTCCCGGCTTGATGGTGGTGGGTGTCAGGCAGCAGCACCCCACACATCACCCCAAAATTGGGCAGGGAGAAGGAGCTCGATGGGGGTTTTGCGGTGGTGCTCAACCCCAAGACGCGTGGGGCATGTCTGATTTGTTCCTTATGGTGCTTCCACCAAAAAACCTGGAGGATCCACCAGGATGAGCGGGAGAAATAAAGTCCAGGTGGGTTTTTCCAGGCTCTCTAAGCCTTTGGGGCCATCAGGTCCTCAAAGTCCTGGGTGATGGCCATCACGGTGAGGTGTCCTCAAGCCCTGGGTGGTGTTGGTAGGCACGTGGGGCGAGATCCCCCAGTTTTGGAGCTGTCGGGAGGACCTGGCTGCAGACCCCAGGGGTGCAAGGGGCCACGTGGAGGAAGGACACGATGTGTGCTAGAGCTCTATGTCTTCTCCTGGGGCAGGGGATGGTCCTTCCCTCGACGAGAGGGTCTCCACAGCCTTCATGGGAGGGTGCATCTCAGCTGTACGGGGTGGCCCGGGTGTTGTAAGGACTGGTGGTCTCTAGCCATAAGATGAGTTGGGACACACAAGGTCCCAAGGTGGGGGGGGAATCGTGTC
The DNA here is from genome assembly GCA_037962945.1 of Sarcoramphus papa. Taxonomy (NCBI): domain Eukaryota; kingdom Metazoa; phylum Chordata; class Aves; order Accipitriformes; family Cathartidae; genus Sarcoramphus; species Sarcoramphus papa. The sequence goes on along the minus strand of CM075619.1, from coordinate 603,493 downwards.
ACAGCTCCTTGTAGGGAGGGTTTGACGGAGCCGAAACTTTGACGGAGCCGAAACTTTGACGGAGCCGAAACTTTGACGGAGCCAAAACCTTGACGGAGCCAAAACCTTGACGGAGCCAAAACTTTGACGGAGCCAAAACCTTGACGGAGCCAAACTCTTCCGCATGATGCCGGATGAGGCAGGGATGGAGGAGATGCTTCGGGAGCAGTGTGGATGTCCTATTCATAAGGATGTTGGGTTGTCTGGAGAGTCCCTAGCTGTATCCGACTTTCTAGACCTGTAAGGAACAAAGGAACCAGCTCGTCTTGGTGTCACGTGGAGAAACCCAAGACAGGAGCAACGTCTGCAGCTGCTCCCGGGTAAGACTTTTCCCCCCCGCCTCCCCGGCACGGCTTTACCTCGCCGGCTATTTTAGGCATTCGGCGGAGCGGTTGGGTTTGCCCTTCAGGGAGCAAACCTTTGGGTTCGGGAGGAACGTCGGAGGGAAATCTTTGGCATGCCAGAAATACCTTCGCGGCTTTCGCTCCCGCGGAGGACGCAGGACACGGCCGCTTTATTGTTTTACCGTTCTCTACGGCCATTTTCTTGCCAGGTTTTTAAGCTTGTCTGCTTATACCCGTCAGATTTTTTCAGATCTTTTTTTGTCTTAATGAAAAGAAGGGTTTTTTTTCCGTATATTGACTATTCATTCGAAGAAGACTCACTGAAGACTTGCCTTCTTGCTCTGCTATAGAGGAAGCATCTTGCGGTTTGATGTTCCTCCCCCCATACCCCTCTTCATCCTCTTTTTTTCCCCCCAGATTCAGACTTCAGATTTATTCAGTTTGGTTCCATTTTTATAATTATCCCGTAGCACGGCCACCCCCATTACCTTGTAACTCTCTTTCCAGCGTTAAAAAAAAAATGCTTACGTCTTCTTTTTATGCATTTATTAAGACACTTATTCATTAAAACCTTCCCGAAATAAAAGTAGGAATATGTACATATTCTACGCAGACCCCTTCCCCCCCCCAACCCCGGCGGCAATTTAATTAAGACAACGGAAATTTAATATCGATCTTAAAATAAAGACCCCACCCCGTTCCCCTCCTGGCACCGGTCCCCCCTGCAGATGTTTCCTCAAAACCTTCTGCTCCAGCAGAGCCAGGTCCAGGAGGGCTCTGGGGGGTGGGGGGGGTGTCCCTGGGTTGGACCCCATAATTTATGGGGTTGTGCCTGGAGGTCTCTGCCCCACGGCAGAGCTGTGGGGTGATGCCAGGGTTGGCACTGGCTCCTTGTCCCCGGGGTGGGGACGGCGGCTGAGGCAGCGGCGTGCCCTGGGATTGGGGTCTTGCACTTGACTTGGGGTGCTCAGCCCTCCCCTCAATCCATGGGGTGGGAGGGGGTCTGCTCTTCCTCCCCCCCCCATCAGTCCCCCAAGGTGATGCCTGGGAAGTGGCCGAGACCCTTGGAGATGTGGTGAACCCCTTTCAAGGTGTGCCGAACCCCTTGGAGATGGGCTGAACCCCCTTTGGAGATGTTCTGAACCCCTTGGAGATGTGCTGCACCCCTTCGAGGTGTGCTGAACCGTTTGGAGACACGCTGAGCTTGTGCTGAACCCCTTCAAGACGTGCTGAACCCCTTGGAGATGTGCTGGACCCCTCTGGAAACGTCCTGAACCCCTTTGGAGATGGGCTGAACCCCTTCCAAGACATGCTGAACCCTGTTGGAGGCATCCTGAACCCCTTCAAGATGAGCTGAACCCCTTGGGAGATGTGCCTAACCCCTTCAAGACATGCTGAGCTCCTTCAAGACGTGCTGAACCCTGTTGGAGATGTGCTGAACCCCTTGGAGATGTCCTGAATGCCTTAGGAGATGTCCTGAATGCCTTAGGAGATGTGCTGAACCCCTTGGAGGTGTCCTGAACCCCTTGGAGATGTCCTGAACCCCTTGGAGATGTCCTACAGAGCCACCCTAAAAACCATTTTGGAGGCTGAGGGCACTAATGGTCATGAACAACCCCGACCATCCCCACTTGGGACCTCCACCACCCCCTGCCCACGGCCCAGCGGCTTCTATTTCAGCCCAGCCCTGGGGATTTTGGTCCTTCTGCAGGACTTCTCGGAGGAGGATCCATGCGTGGCCGTGGACCCTGCTGATCCGCCCCCCCCGGGCTGCCATCCTGGCTTGCCCCTCGCTCGGGTGGGTGGGATGTGGCCATGGCTGGTGGTGCCCCTTGGAGTCTTGGAGGGGATTAATTTAATTTCTTCTCCTTGGGGTTCTCCAGCAGATGTTTGGAGCAGCCCTACGGAGGCGCTGGGATCACCAACCCTCCGCCGTGGTCCAAGTGGAGTGGCCTTTTGGGGTTAAAAAGGTGGTTTTGGTGCCGCCACGCTCTTGGCTGTCCAAGTGACCCCAAGCGAAGGGTTCAGCTCAACGCTTCCCTCCATCCGGCTACATTTTTAACTGGATTCCTGGGAATCTTGCACTGGGAAAAATGCACATTTTTAACAGCAGGATGAGTCGCAACTGGGCTTCAAATTGGGGCAACCCAACCGGAAACTCAACCAAAGGGAAAAAGGTGGGGGGGGGAGGCGGGGAAATCCTCGGAAAATTGGATCTTGACGTGGTTTGAAGCCCTCCAAAGCAAACGGAAGAGGAACGACCACTTTTCAGCCCACCAAGGGAAAGGACTGCAGCGCCGGCGGGGTAGCTAGGCTCTAATTTATTACTACTCATGGAAAGAAAGCGACTCCAAAAATAATAATTAAAAAAAAAAAAACCAAAAAAACAAACCAAAAGACACGAGCCGCGGTGACGAGGCAAGGCGGTCCCCGAAAGCGGACACGGAAGGGGACCGTTGACAAGCAGCACAGCGACACGTCCACGCCGGTTTTGGAAGCACGGACAACACCAGAAAATATATAAATTTCACTTAAATCGCAGTTCGGTGTGGGTTCCCCCCCACCCCACCCCCCCACCCCCCCAAAATATCCTCGCTGAAGCCCTTCGTGCTCTTTTCGGGGTGGCTTTTGTCCCTCGTGGCTCCATTTGGGACCCTGCGCCCCACGGTCACCGCGTCCTCCTAAAAGAATTCAATGATTTGAACCCCGGGGGAGGTTCTTGACTTCATCCCCGTCCCTCCTCTTCCTCCCCCTTCCCCGCTTGCCATTTGCAAGGTCCTGGGCTCTGCGGGGTGATGGGGAGGGGGTTTCCTTGTGTCACCCCCCCCATCTTGGTGACCTCATCCACAGAGCCCGGCATCGGCGAGGTGACCAAGCCACCAAGCCACATCATCTCGCCATGCCTTTGATTTGGGGCTAATTTGGCCCAAATTGGCCGCAGAGCCCCAAGGCAAGGTGGCATCTGCACGGGAGCGCATAATTAGCACGCTCATTAATGCACAATTAGTGCCAGGGCGGGGTGAGCACCATCAACGTGCTCATTAATGCATAATAATAACGCATTAATGCATCGCCGGGGTGATTTGGAGGTGGGCGTCAAAAGCCATCCCCAACAGCGGCTCCCGTTGACTGCCGGCCAAAATTGAGGCAAGAACGGGAGATTTTGGGGCTCCTTCAAAGAAGTTTCTTCCCCCAAAGTGGGGGGCAGCTCCTTGGGGGTGTCCGGGGATCCGTACCCGGTGGGGGGTGTTCCGGAGGGTCCCCCCCCCCCGTGATGCAAAGACAGAATTAAACATCCTCGATGACATCATGGTTGTGCCAGCGGTGACATCCCGGTTGTGCCATTGGTGACATCATGGTTGTGCCAGCAGTGATGTCCTGGTTCTACCATCGGTAACATCGTGGTTGTGCCAGTGATGACCTCACGGTTGTGCCATCAGTGACATGGCAGTTGTGCCATCGGTGACATGCTGGTTGTGCCAGCAGCGATGTCCTGGTTCTACCATCGGTGACATCGTGGTTGTGCCAGCGATGACATCATGGTTGTGCCTCCAATGACACCCTGGTTGTGCCAGTGGTGATGTCCCAGCTGAGCCATCGGTGACATCATGGTTGTGCCAGCGATGACATCATGGTTGTGCCATCAGTGACATCCCAGTCGTGCCATCGGTGACATCTTGGTTGTGCCATCAGTGACGTCCTGGTTGTGCCAGCAGTGACGTCCTGGTTCCACCATCGGTGACATCATGGTTGTGGCATTGGTGACATCACGGTTGTGCCATCGGTGACACCCCGGTTTTGCAGCGGGGTTGGCTGGGGAGCCAGGCAGGTCCCCAAAACACGTCACACGGAGCCAGGGACAATCCTCAGGGGCTCTTTAATCGGGCAAGGGGATGGTGCAGCTCCGCATCCCGCATCCCGCGGCTGCATCCTGCATCCCGCGGCCGCATCCCGCATCCCGCTGTGCCTCCTTCTCCTCCGTCCATCGCACCTCCGAGCTTCGCAACCCTCGAGCAAACACCCGGAGCCAATTCCTTCCACTCCGGGAATTTTTCAAATTTTATTTTATTTTTTTAATTCTTCTTTTTTTTTTCTGCATCCAACGGTCCCGGCAGCAATTCCCGGCACTGCCGCATCCGACGCCGGCTCGGCTCCCGCTTCCCGCGGCACTGCCTGCCATCGCTGCCTGACGCAGGCTCCGGTACTTCCTCAGGATGGTTGTTTTTATCCCTTTCTCTATTTTTATCACCAATTTTTTTCCATTCCATACATCCTTTGCTTTCTTTCCTCCTTTCTTCTTTTTCATTTTCTATAATTTTTTTTTTCCGTATTTTGATATTTTTCCCCTTTTTTTTTGCACCTATGTTACTACCTGTTCCTCTTGCCGATATTTTAAACTTATTTTTTTTCAATAAACACGACGAGGCCTTCCCGTAGCATCTCCGCACCTCTTGAATTATTTTGTTTTCCGTCGAAACTTTCCCAATTCCAAAGATTTCAGCAATTCCCTACTTTTCCAAAAGTCTTATTTCATCTTTTTATCCTCTTTCGGGGAAAAAAAGTCATTCTCAGCCTTCTTTTTCTGCTGTATTTCTTTCGATGCTTTTATATTGTGCATGTAACCCTTTCTGTTTCTTTTAGTGTTTGGGGTTTGGTTTTTTTTTAAATTTTTTTAAAATTGTCTTCATTTATTTTCCCCCGCGAAGCCCTCGCTCCCCCGGTAATGGGGAGAAATCGGGAAATGGGAGAAATCGGGATTTCAGGCAGCAAAAAAAGCACCGCCACCGCCTTTTCCCGATAGTACCGAAATATGCCGAATCCCGCTCCGAGGGATGGAGCAAAAGCAAACACAAAAATTCAGGAAAATCAGTAATAATAATAATAAAAAACCCCCACAAACCCACCACAAATGCATGAAAGTTTTTGCAAAGTCCGCCTGGAAAAGGAAAAAAAAAAAAACACCAAACAACCCCACCCCAAAATATTCCATTAAGTGCCTGAAAAATGACGTCACAAAATCGCGTGGTTTTGCCCCAAAGTATTTTCTTTCCAAAAGGAAAAAAAAAAAGTAATAAAAAAGAAAAGAAGAAAACCCCGACCGGCTCCGTTCTGAGGAATGACGTGGGATAAGACGAGCTCAGGGAGACGCCGCAGGAGACGGGGATGCGGAAATATCCCCGAGTCCCTCGTGGCAGCTCCCGGGCAGGCAGAGGGTGATGTGGCGGCAGGGGAAAAAAAAAACCCCGTTTCAGCCGTTTTTTCTCCCAAAATGCTCCAAGGTGGAAGCAGAGGGTGGTACCCGGATGGGGGTGATGATGTGGACCTTTATCCGATGGGAAGCAGAGGGGCGAGGTGGGAAGATGCTCTTGGGAGGGCACCAATGGGAGATGCTGGGATGAGGGGTGGGGAGTGGGGGGACTGGGATGGAAGTTGGGGTCCCGGTGTGGAGCTGGGGGGGGGGCACGCTGTGGGGGGAGCACCCAGTGCCGGCAGTGAGATCATTAATTAGCCATAACGGTTGAACAGCTCTGGGTGGGAACAAGTCCCCCAGCGCCGGGGCTTTGAGGTCAGCCCAGGATGGGTGTTGGGTGAGCGGCTGGGGAGGTTGGGAGGAGGATGGAGCCACGGCATGAGGGGGACTTCCCCATCCCCTAATTAGCAAGATCATTAATTAGCCATAAAGGCTGCAGGGCTCCAGGTAGGAATAAGCTCCCCAACGCTGAGGCTTTGAGGTCAATCTAGGATGGGTGTTGGGTGAGCAGCTGGGGAGGTTAGGAGGAGCTGGGGCTGCCGCCAGGGTCCCTCATGCCCCGCTTAGAGAGATCATTAATTAGCCACCAAGGCTGAACGGCTCTGGGCAGGAATCCCCAACGATGGGTCTTTGAGGTCAACCCAGGTTGGGTGTTGGGCGAGCAGCTGGGGAGGTAGGGAGGAGGATGGAGCTGGGGCCGCAGTCAGGGTTGGAGGAGCTGCCTCATCCCCTAATTAGAGAGATCGTTAATTAACCACCAAGACTGAACAGCTCTGGGCAGGAACGAGCCCCCCCCCCAACGATGGGTCTTTGAGGTCAACCCAAGGATGGGTGTTGGGCGAGCGGCTGGGCAGGTTGGGAGGAGCAGGGATGCAGCCGCCGACAGGGCCGGGCACCGCTCAGTTGATGAGCGACGAGGTCTGGGCGCCCGAGGCGGGGGCCGAGGGGAACGACGGGTGGGGGAAGGCGCGGGCGGGGAAGGAGAGCGCCCACGGCAGGTCCAGGGCGGGGCTGGAGAGGGAAGGGATGGGCAGGGGCGAGGGGGAGGCAGGGAAGGAGGGCAGCGAGGGGATGGGGGCCGCCGAGCCGCCCAACGGCGGCGAGAAGGCGGCGCCGGAGAAGGCGCCGGAGGGTGGCAGGGGGTTGCCAGCGGCGGCGGCGGCGGCGGCGGCTTTGGGCTTGTCCCCAGCGTGGGTGCGTTGGTGCCGGTTGAGGTGGGAGCTACGGCTGAAGCACTTGCCGCACTCGGGACACTTGTAGGGTTTCTCGCCGGTGTGGACGCGCTGGTGGATGGTGAGCTCGGACCGTTGGATGAAGCTCTTGCCGCACTCGGAGCATTGGTAGGGCTTCTCGCCGAGGTGGATGCGTTGGTGTTTGATGAGGTTGGAGGAGACGCTGAAGCATTTACCGCAGACGTTGCACTTGTAGGGTTTCTCCCCGGTGTGCATCCGGCGGTGTTTGGTGAGGTCTGACTTCTGGATGAAACCCTTCCCGCAATCGGGACACTTGTAGGGCTTCTCGCCAAGGTGGGTCCGTTGATGTTTGATGAGGTTGGAGCGGACGCTGAAGCTCTTCCCGCAATCCCCGCACTTGTAGGGTTTTTCTCCCGTATGCATCCGGCGATGCTTCACCAACGCCGAATTTTGCCCGAAGCTCTTCCCGCATTCGGGGCAGGTATAGGGTTTCTCCCCCGTCTGCGTCCCTTGGTGCTTGACGTTCTCCGCCCGGTAAGTGAAGCTCTTCCCACATTCGCTGCACTTATGGGTCCTCTCCGGCGCCGGTCGGGCACGGGCACCCCAAAGAAAGCTCTTGCCGCAATCGGTGCACTTACAGGGTCGTTCACCGGTGCCGGTCAACAGCCGCCGGCGTTTGTTGGAGGCCAAGAAGCTTTTGCCACAATCGGTGCATTGGCAGGGTTGCTCGGCACTGGCGTGGACGCGTTGGTGCCTCTCCAAGTGGGAACTCTGGGAGAAACTCTTCCCGCAATCCCCGCAACGGTAGGGTTTCTCACCCATATGGATACGCCGATGCCGGTCAAGATGGGAGCTCCAGGCAAAGCTCTTACCGCAATCACCGCATTGGTAGGGTTTGCCGGCGGCGTGGCTCCGTTGATGCTGCAGCAACGCCGCGTTCAAGCCGAAACCCTTCCCACACTCCCCGCACTTGTAGGGCTTCTCGCCGGCGTGGGCGCGTCGGTGCTTGGACAACGCCGCGCTTTTGGTGAAGCCCTTCCCGCATTCACTGCACTGCAAGGGCTTCTCGGGGGTTTTGGAGCCTTCGGCGCCGCGAGGAGCCGGGCAGCGACCGCAATCGGAGCAACGGCAAGCGGGTTCGCCGGCGACTGCGTGGGTACGGCGATGCCGGTCGAGGTGGGAGCTCCAACTGAAGCTCTTACCGCATTCAGGGCAGGCGTAGGGCTTTTCGCCGGTGTGGATCCGGCGATGCCGCTCCAGATGCGAATTCCAGTTGAAACCCTTCCCGCAATCCCCACATTTGTAGGGTTTTTCCTCCAGGTGTAATTTTTGGTGCTTCACCAAACTGGCGCTGGCCGGGAAACTCTTCCCGCAGACGCCACATTGGCAAGGCGCCGCGCCGGCACCGGCGCCGGCATGCACCCGTTGATGTTGGATGAACGCCGAACCGACGCTGAAGGTCTTGCCGCAATCGGGGCACTTGTAGGGTTTATCGCCGGCGTGCCGGCGTTGATGGGTGATGAGGGTTGAGCTGAGCCGAAAACATTTCCCGCATTCGGGGCATTTATGGGGTCGTTCGGTCCCTCGCCGGCGTTTGTTGAAGGCTGAACCGAAAGCCAAAGCTTTGCCGCAGTCGTGGCAGCGGCTGTGGCCGAGCAAGCTCCGCGGGGGGAATTTCTTGAAGCCTCGGTGGCCCGATTTACCCTGTCGCTTGCCCGATGGCTTTCTGGGCTGGTTCTCTGGTTTTTGGGGACTGTCACCGGGCTTTGTCCCCTCCGCACCGGTGGGGCTGGTCCCCTTGGGCTTCCCCGCCGGCGTCCCCGCGGTGTCCACCTTCTCCAGCTCGCCCGGTGGTGGGTCTTCCTCTTCGTTCTCGCTCAACAACCCATCATCTGCGGGGAAAAAAAAGGGGGTGAGGATCCGGCCCCGCCGCCGAAAACCCACCGGTTGATTGCCCGCATCCCTCCCGGTGTCGCGGCGGCCATATCCGGCTGTTTTCCCATCTCCTGCACCCATCGCCCCACGGTTTCGAGGCTTCCAAAACATGCTCCTGGTCATCACCGACACCAACCCGGCATCGCGATCGGTGACTTACCGGATACCAACCCCCTCCTCCGGTGCGATTCGGCGAAGGCGGTGATCCGTGGCCAACTGATGGCGATTTCCTCGGCTAGGGGAGACGGTTGGATACCAGTTATGGCTCTTTCCACCCCAAAAATTCTAACGCCAGGATGGGAATGGCCAAGGGCACCGGAACCATAAAACCGCGGCTGGAAATGGGGTCCCGGTTGAACCCCCCCGCCCCCCCCGGCTCTATTTAAGCTCAATCCTGGCGATTTTGGTGTTTTTATACCATTATGAATTCAGCCACTAATTAAGGCCAATTAATTTAATTTTCTTCTCCTTGAATACTAATAAATTAGGGAGAAATTAGGGGAAATTAAGAGCCTCACCCAGGGAGATGACGCTCTCGTAGCTCTCCTGCATCTCGTCCCGGTGGTCCAGGCTCGTCCCGGTGCCGGCACGTTTTTGGGGGGGGCAGGGGGGGCGTGGAGGGGGTGTCTCACCGGTCCCTGCAATGCAAATGGCTCCGGTTCAGGTATTGGGGTCCACGGTGGGGGGAAGAGGGGGGCAACCCCCAAATTCGGTAAACCCCCCCCCCAATGTCCAGCTGGATATAGGGACCATAAAGGGGGGGCCCCGCATCACCCTGGGGGTGTCACGGCTGGGTGGCAACGGGTGCTGGGGTATGACCACCCGCCCCCCCCACCTCAGGGTGTTTTGGGGGTCCCTTCACGGGAAGGGACGTCCCCCCCCCCTGCCCCAATGCCCCCCTGGAAGGTTGGGGGGGCATTTAAATAAGGGTTGGGGTGACCCCAGGGAGGGGGAAATGGGGGGGGGGTTTAAATGCAACCGAGGTGAAGGCCAGGGGTGGAAATTAAATTGGGGGGGGGGGGTGGAAATTTAATTGGAGGGGGGGGTGGAAATTTAATTGGGGGGGTGGAAATTTAATTAGGGGGGGTGGAAATTAAGTGGGGGGGTGGAAATTAAATGGGGGGGGTGGAAATTAAATGGGGGGGGTGGAAATTAAATGGGGGGGGTGTGGAAATTTAATTGGGGGGGGGGGCCCTGAAAATGCAACAGGGCTGGAGGCAAAAAAGCAAATCGCGGCGGAACGCGAAGAGGGGAGAAATGGGGGGGTCCCGGGGGGGGGGGGGGAGGGGGACAGCGGAGGTGGGTGCGGGGAGGATGGGTGGGTGGGTGGGGGTGTTGTGAAATGAAAATATGACGGAGGTGGGTGCCAGGAGGTTGGGGGGGGGGGGGGGGGGGGATGAAACAACGCGGCTGGATGCGAGGGGGGGGGGTGTGTGTGAAAATCCGAGCGGGGGTGGAGGAGGAGGGGGTTAAAAATAGAGGGGGGTGGGCGAGGGGATGTCCCCCCATCTCCCCAGGGAGGGGGTTTTCGGGATGCAACCGGGCGGACTCCCCCCCACCCCCTATATCCCCGGGGGGGGGGGGGGGGGTCTCCCCCGTTACCTGGTACGGGACGGGAGGGATGCGAAGGCGATGGAGCAACGGAGCGTTGAGGTTGGGGGGGGGGGGGGGGAACCCACGGCCTGGAGGGGGGGTAGGGGGGGGAGGAAGAAGAGGAGGAGGGGGGAAATTGGGGGTGTGGGGGGGTGTGGGGGGAATGAGGGGTGGGGGGAAAGAACCGAGGGTGAGGGGGGGGGGGGGGGGCGGCGGCGGCGGGGCTGTTGCACGCCGGCTCGGTGAGCCCCGGACACACAGGAAGGGGATGGAGCAACCGGGACCGGGGGAGGGGGGCCCAGACAGGAAGGGGGGGGGGAGGAATAAGGGGGGAGGGGGGGGGGGAACTGGGGGAGGAGGGGGGGGGGGGGGGGAGAGACGGGGTGGAGGAAGGGGGGGGGGAACACACACAGACACACACACGGCCACGAGCTGAAGCCACCGGGACCCGAAGGGAACGGAGTCACCGGAGTCGCCTTTGTGGTTGTTGGGGGTCGCGTTGTCGCCGTCTTCCTCCCCACCCCCACCCCCCCCACCCACCCCCCAAACCCCCCCCCCCGGGGTGGCAGGTAACGGAGAGTGGGTGCCCCCCCCCCCCCCCCCCCCCCCTCCCGCCGCCGCCACCCCGGGGATGGGGGACGCTCCCGGCGCCGCCCGGCTTTGTCCCCGGGAGGGGGAGAGGGGAGGGGGGGGGGTCCCCTCCATCCCCCGGGGGGTGGGGGGAGAGGGGATGGGGGGATGGGGGGGGGGGAGGGGGTCCTCAACCAATTCGCACCATCCCGGTGGGGGAGCGGGGCTGGGGGGCTGGGGGGGGGGGGTCCCCTTCACCCTGCATCAGCCCTGGTGAGGATGGGGGGCCAGGGGGTCCCCTCCATCCCATATAGCCCCGGTGGGGAGTGAGGATGGGGGCTGGGGGGGCCTCCTTCATCCCTGCATCAGCCCTGGTGAGGATGGGGGGCTGGGGGGTCCCCTCCATCCCGTATAGACCCAGTGGGGAGCAGGGCTGGGGGGCTGGGGGGGGTCCCCTTCATCCTGCATCAGCCCTGGTGAGGATGGGGGGCTGGGGGGTCCTTCCATCCCGTATAGCCGCAGTGGGGAGTGAGGATGGGGGGCTGGGGGGGGGTCCCCTTCACCCTGCATCAGCCCTGGTGAGGATGGGGGGCTGGGGGGGTCCCCTCCATCCCGTATAGCCGCAGTGGGGAGCAGGGCTGGGGGGCTGGGGGGGGGTCTCCTCCATCTTGTACCGCCTCGGTGGGGATTGGGGACCAGGGGGTCTCCTCCATCTCACACCGGCCCCGGCGTGCCCAGCATGGTCCTACACCGGCACCCAGTGTCACCCACCAAGCGCCAGGAGCTGCCACCCCCATGGCTGGCCTCTGGTGTCATGTCGTGTCCCCCCCCCTGCAGCGTCACCATGAGCACGGGGACACGCCACAAACCGGGACCCCAAAACTCTTCCTCATGCTGGGCGCTGGGACCCCCCCCATGCAACAGGGGGTGCACCACCATCGCTGCTGAACCCCAGACTTCAACGAGCCCCCCCCCCCCCCCCGGCGATGCTTTTCGGGGGGGGGGGGGGGTGGGCAGCAGGATGGTGACGGGGTGCTCTTGGCTTTTCCAGGGTCTCCGTGCCACCGGGTCGAGGTGCGGGAACAGGCGATGGATCCCTGGGGGGCTGCGGAGCCGGAGCAGACGGTGCTTTTGGGGGTGACGGGGAGGAGGACGCCTACGACCCCCCAGTGATGGAGAGTAAGTGTTGAGGATGGGTGTGGGGGGGTCCTCATTGCGCTCCAGCCTTGGGAAGGGGACGGAGACCCCCACCCACGGGCACCCAGATCCCGCGGTGTGTCCCCCAAACGGACCCGTGTCCTCGGTCCCCGCACCAAGGACGTGCTGAGAAGCTCAAAGTTATGGGGTGCGCCAGCCCCAGCCCCCTTGGTGGTCCCATGGGAAGGGGGTCTCCATCCCTGTTAGCCCCCCACCACTGGGATTGACCCCCATCTGCCCCCCCCCCACCCCCCCCCCCCCCCATCCAGGGACACCGAGCGACCCCGAGACGGACCCCCGACAACGGGCGACCCCGAGATCGTAGAGCTGGATACGGCCACCTTGTTTGGGTCACCCCGAGGAGAGTTCACCGGGCGAACGGAGCCCAGGCCGAGAAACTTTGCGTTGGACCGTGGTCCAGCAGATCGATTCCCCCGGCGCGGCAGGAGGTCGGCGTGGCGTAAAACCGGATCGGGCGCTGCGCCTTCTCCAACTTCAAGAGCATCATCGTGTTGCAGAAGAGTTACGGAGTGCGGGGAATGCGGCAAGAGCTTCAGCTGCAGCTCCCACTTCAGCAAACACCGGCGGACCCACACCGGTGAGAAACCCTTCCTCTGCCTCCATTGTGGGAAGAGCTTCAACGTCAGCTCCAACCTCTACCGGCATCAACGGGCTCACGCCGCCGAACGGCCGGGTCCGCCGGCTCCGCCGGCGCGTCCCGTGGGTTGCCGTATAAATGCGAGGGAGTGTGGAAGAGTTTTCGCCGTAACAAGGAGCTGGTGACCCACCAACGGTTGCACACCGGTCGCTTGCCCTTCCAATGCGGTCACTGCGGTAAGAGCTTCAGTTGGAGCTCCCATTTTGACCGGCACCAACGCGTCCATACCGGTGAGAAGCCCTACCAGTGCCCTGAATGCGGTAAGCGTTTTAGCCGTAGCTCCCACCTCTACCGGCACCAACGCACCCACGCCGGCGGTCGCTCTTACATCTGCACCTATTGCGGGCGTAGTTTTGGTAGCACCCTCCATTTTGACCGGCACCAACGCACTCACACCGGCCAACGACCGTACAAGTGCACCCTGTGCCGGAAAAGTTTTGGCGATGGGCCGGCGTTAGTCAAACACCAACGCCTTCATCTGGGTGATGGTCCTTTCCGTTGTGAAGAGTGCGGTAAAGCCTTTGGCGCCCGCGCCCAATACGCCCGGCATTGGCGTAGCCTCCACGGCGGCGGTGAGAAACCGTACCGTTGCGGTGATTGCGGGAAGAGTTTTTCCTGGAGCTCACATTGGGAACGACATCAACGTATCCATACCGGCGAACGACCCTACCAATGCGGGGACTGCGGCAAACGTTTCGGCCGGACCTCCCATCTCTACCGGCATCAACGTACCCACGCCGGTGGGCAACCTCACATCTGTGCCGATTGCGGGAAGAGCTTCAACAGCACCCTACACTTCCATAAGCACCAGCGGGCTCACGCCGGTCCCCGGCACGCCTGTCCCGATTGCGGCAAGGCGTTTGCCGACAGTTCGGCATTGGCTAAGCACCGACGGGCGCACGCCGGCGAGAAGCCTTTCCCTTGCCCGCAGTGCGGCCGGCGTTTTGGCGTCAGTTCCCATCTTCACCGTCATCTCCGTAGCCACGGCGAGGAGGAGCCAGCGGAGGAGCCGCCGGATGACCTCACGCCCCGTTAACCGGGGGACGGGGAGAGGGGGGGACATAGGGTTGACCCCCCAGGTGGCTCCCGTCCCCCCACCACTGCCGCGGGGTGCCTAGCCCCTAGGCGTGATGGGTGCCACGGGGATGGGTGCTCCCAAGCCGGTGATGTCCGCCGGTGGCACCAACCCCGGCCCTGAGGACGTAGTTTTTGTAGGGTAGAGTAGGAAGGTAGGGTAGATAGGGGAGGATGGAGATGAGGCTGGGGGGCCGAGTGGGAATTGGGGGGGGGTCCTCTCCAGAAAATCAGACCTAATCCTGCCAACGGACATCAGGACATCCCAACCGTGCTCCTTCTCCATGCGTAGTCCAGGAGAAACCGCCTCCATGGGTGTTGGGGAGATGGTGCCGAGCGGCTGGGGAGGCACGGGGGGGGGAAAGGGGGTGGAGGCGATCCCACCGGCTCCTTGCCGAACTCAGAGAGACCCCAAAATATCTGAGGTGGCTTCATCCCTTGACCGTCCCACCTTCCCCATGCTGCCAGCCTTGACCAACACCCAAGGCCTGAGCCCTCCCAGCCACGCTTGGGGCGTGATGACGCCATCTACCAAATGACACCATTTGGGGCAAAATATCCCAATTTTGCAGCTTCGTTGTTGAGAAACAAGCTCGGGCGTTCGCCCCCGGCGGCTCCCAGCCCCGCGCCGCGGTTTGGCCGCCGGCGATGCTTCGTTACGGACCCGGCGTTGAGTGGTTTAATTTAATGTATTTATTGTATTTATTCAGCGGGAGTCCACCTGCGGTTGGAGGAACCCCAACCGCGTTGGGGTGCGCCGGAGGCTGTTGGGGACAGGAGGTGGGACAAGGGAGGGGGGGGGTTTGTCCCCAAGCCAGTGCGGGGATGCTCGTGGCTTCTCTTGGCTTGATCAATCGACCTCCACGCAAAGGAGGTTCCTGGTGGGAACCCATGGGTGATGGGGAGGAGGTAGCACCACCCACGGCTGGAAACAAACCCCCAGGAGATCACGGGGAGCGTCACCTGCAGGGATTTCCCAGCTGAAAAGAAGCGAACGCTTGGGGTGAAAACTTCAGGGATGGGAGCAGGACACAAATCCAGGGATTTCCTGGCATTTTTGGGGTCGCGGCCGTGCCGGCTGCCTGGTCCGTCTCTTCCCAAGATGAGCAGGAGCTGTGTTTGTATTGTGAATAAAAATAGACTAGTGTAAAACCCGACGGGTGGCTTCTGCTTCTCCTTGGAGGAGCTGCGAATCCCAGCTCTTCCCGTGCGGATAAACCAGAGGTTTGGGGAGATCGCCTTTGGTGGGGTGTCCAAAAATAACCCCTCCCATCCTGGGGAAACTCAACCAGCCTGGCAGCATGTACCGGTTCGTGGTTGAGTGGTGGTGATGGTGTGTCACCTGCCGAGAGGTGAAAGGTTGGGGCTACGTGTGTCCCCCAGAATGTCCCATGCTTTTGAAGGTGTCCCCCCCACTTCCCAGCAGTGTCCCACGCCGACGCTGACTGGGTTGTCCCAAATACACCCAACCCCCAACACCCAAAAGCCTTCTGCCTTCATTGGGTCCAGGAGGATCTCCAAGGAAGAAGATCCTCGGCCTTCATTGGGTCAAGAGACCTTCATTTGGTCAAGAGAGGATCTCCAAGGAGGGAGATTCTCTTCCTTCATTGGGTACTGGGTTGATCTCCAAGGGGGGAGATCTTCTGCCTTCACTGGGTCTAGAGAAGGTCTCCAAGGAGGGAGATCCTCTGCCTTCATTGGGTCCAGGGAGGTTCTCCAAGGAGGAAGATCCTCTGCCTTCTCTCGGTCCAGAGAGGTTCTCCAAGGAGGGAGATCCTCTGCCTTCTCTCAGTCCAGAGAGGTTCTCCAAGGAGGAAGATCCTCTGCCTTCCCTGGGTCCAGGGAGGTTCTCCAAGGAGGAAGATCTTCTGCCTTCTCTGGGTCCAGGGAGGTTCTCCAAGGAGGAAGATCCTCTGCCTTCGTTGGGTCCAGGGAGGTTCTCCAAGGAGGGAGATCCTCTGCCTTCTCTCGGTCCAGAGAGGTTCTCCAAGGAGGGAGATCCTCTGCCTTCTCTGGGTCCAGGGAGGTTCTCCAAGGAGGAAGATCCTCTGCCTTCCCTGGGTCCAGAGAGGATCTGCCCCGAGGACATCCCCCCACGCACCCTCAAGCTTTTAGGGGTCCCCGGGCAAGCAGCTGCCTCCTCTGCATGTGTGGCCAGGACAGAGGGGCCCTGCATCGCTGCCAGACCCTGCCTGCTACCGCTCTCCTGGTGTGGAGTCTCCAGTGTCCTCCACTGTGGTTGAGCTTTGAAGGAGAGTCCATCCTCGAATTTCCTTGGGACGTGGCCCCCGGTTTCCTTGGGATGTGGGCAACTCCTTGGGCATCTTCTTGGGCAAAAAAACAACTTGGGCATCTCCTTGGGCATCCTGGGCAACTCCTTGGGCATCTTCTTGGGCATTTTCTTGGGCAACAAACAACTTGGGCATCTCCTTGGGCAACTCCTTGGACATCTCCTTGGGCATCCTGGGCAACTCCTTGGGCAACTCCTTGGGCAACTCCTGGGGCATCTCCTTGGGCAACAAACAACTTGGGCATCTCCTTGGGCAACAACTTGGGCAACAACTTGGGCATCCTGGGCAACTCCTTGGGCAACTCCTTGGGCATCTCCTTGGGCAAAAAAACAACTTGGGCATCTCCTTGGGCATTCTGGGCAACTCCTTGGGCATCTTCTTGGGCATTTTCTTGGGCAACAAACAACTTGGGCATCTCCTTGGGCAACAAAAAACTTGGGCATCTCCTTGGGCATCCTGGGCAACTCCTTGGGCAACTCCTTGGGCAACTCCTGGGGCATCTCCTTGGGCATCTTCTTGGGCATCTCCTTGGGCAACAAACAACTTGGGCATCTCCTTGGGCAACAACTTGGGCAACAACTTGGGCATCCTGGGCAACTCCTTGGGCAACTCCTTGGGCATCTTCTTGGGCAACAAACAACTTGGGCATCTCCTTGGGCATCCTGGGCAACTCCTTGGGCATCTCCTTGGGCATCCTGGGCAACTCCTTGGGCAACTCCTTGGGCATCTCCTTGGGCATCTCCTTGGGCATCCTGGGCATCTCCTTGGGCATCTCCTTGGGCAACAACTTGGGCATCTCCTTGGGCATCCTGGGCAACTCCTTGGGCAACTCCTTCGGCATCTCCTTGGGCATCTTCTTGGGCATCTCCTTGGGCAACAACTTGGGCATCTCCTTGGGCATCCTGGGCATCTCCTTGGGCATCTCCTTGGGCATCTCCTTGGCAAGGGGGCCGCAGCATTAGCCCCCAAGGGTACATCTGCCCCCACTTCCGAAGGCTGATGGATCTGGGGCTCCGGACCCCCACGTTTGACCCCCTTCCCTCTCCTTAGATGGTCCCTAAGGATATCCAGGGCAAGATGGGACAGAGTTGGGGTGCAGGGGGCAGCGGGGTGAGCCCACCCACCCCCACCCCACCACCCCCACCCCCACCCAACAGCATCCTTCGGTAGGGATTCTCCAGTGTCTAATATGGGGGTCGAGCTCGCGTGGGGGGGTGGGGGGCACGGAGGGGGTGGGGGTGAAACCAGGCTCCGGGGAGGGGGCGGTGCAGGTAGGGTGGGCTCGGGGTGGGGGGGGAGGGTGTGGGTGTCGGGGGTGGGGGTGAACCGGAGGCGGGGGCCGCTAGAGGGCCCTGGCTGGTGCTGGAGGAGGAGGAGGAGGAGGAGGAGGAGGAGGAGGAGGAGGAGGGCGGCCACGGCTTCACTGTATCCGGGTCACACGGGGAGCCGCCTCCACCGGGACCGGTGCTCGGCGAGGAGAAGTCCCCGGAGCCCGGGGGGGAGCCCCGGGAACCCGGGCTGTGCCCCCCCCCCCCCCCCCCCCCCACCTCTCCCCCGCAGGTAACCGGGGGTCCCCCCCCATAGCCTCCCCCTCCCCCCCCCGCCCCGGGCTGCTCGCTGGTTGCACACCCCCCCCCCCCCCCATCCCCACCCCCCACCCCCGACCCCGGTGGGTGCCCCAAATTCTGGGGGGGTGGGGGGGGTGTCTCCGGGGAGGGGGGGGGGGGGGGGGGGGGAGATGGGGGTGCAGCGGTGAGAGAGCATGGGCACCCCAAAAGAGTGGGTGAGCAGCCCCTGGGCACCCCAAAGAGTGGGGGAGCAGCCCCTGGGCACCCCAAAGAGTAGGCACATCCCCCGGGCACCCCAAAGAGTCGGGGAGCAACCCCTGGGCACCCCAAAGAGTGGGGTGCATCCCCTAGGCACCCCAAAGAGCAGGCACATCCCCTAGGCACCCCAAAGAGTGGGGGAGCAGCCCCTGGGCACCCCCAAAGAGTGGGGTGCACTCCCTGGGTACACCGGAGAGCTGGGGAGCAGCCGCTGGGGACCCCGAAAAGGAGGGGAGCACACCCTGAGCACCCCAAAGAGTGGGTAAGCAGCCCCTGGGCACCCCCAAAGAGCAGGCACATCCCCTGGGCACCCCAAAAATCGGGTGAACAGCTGCTGGGGACCCCAAAGAGCAGGGGAGCACCCCCTGGGCACCCCAAAAAGTGGGGTGCATCCCCTGGGCATCACTTTAGAACAGGGCACGCAGCTCCGGACACCGTGGGGATTGGGGTGCAGAGCCCTGGAAAATTTGGGGAGCAAGGGGGGAGACCCACACAGCCTCCCCTCTCCTTCCCCCCAGCCCCTCCATAGAGAAAAGGGGGTGGGGGGTTTTGGGGTGCTAACGGGGACGGGGGGGGTTGTCTCTTGCTGTTGCAGGGACCGGACTTTTGGTTGTGGGGTGACGCCACCCACCTGTGACCCCCCCGGGACCCCCGGTCCCCCCATTTTTCGGGGCCACCATGCAGGAGAACTACGAGAACGTGATTTCCTTGGGTAAGGGGCATGGAGGGACCCCAAGGTGTCCCAGTTTTGGGGGGGGTGTGTGTGTGTTTGGGTCATTTTGGGGGTCCCCAGTGCCGTTATCACCTCATGTGTAGGTTGGGGACGCCCCCAGCCCCATGGCACACTGCCATGATTTTGGGGGGGGGGCCACAAGCATCCCATGGACTCAGGGTGGGTTTTGGGGGGTCGGCTACCCCATGCTGCCTCAGTTTCCCTCACCACAGTGAATTGGAGCTGGCGGAAGCATATTTTGCCCAAACATGGAGCATTTCACCCCAAAACAGAGGGTCTCTTGGTTGGGGGGGGCGGTGGGGTGGTGGAAATGGGGGTGATGGAGCCCGTCACCGGGGCGTCTGGGCGCCTGAGGACCAACCTTCTTCCCGGCAGCGGAGGAGATCGCCATCAGCTGGCCCCGCATCACCGCCTTCGCCGAGTCCCACCGGAGGCGAGGGCTGGTGTCAGGTAAGTCTTGGGGTTCAGGGGGGACACCCCCCCCCAAAATTTGGGTGAATCCCTTTGGTTTTTGGAGACGCGTCAAAATCGGGTGAATTCCTTTGGTTTTTGGGCAGCGCCCAAATTTGGGTGAATTCCGTTGGTTTTTGGGGACCCCTCAAAATTGGGTGAACTCCTTAGGTTTTTGGGGGGACCCCAAATTCGGGTGAATTCCTTGGGTTGTTGGGGACCTCCAAATTGGGGTGGATTCTTTAGGTTTTTGGGGATGCCCCAAACTTGGGTGAATCCCTTAGGTATTGAAGACCCCCGAAATTGGGTGAATTCTTTAGGTTTTTGGGGATGCCTCAAAATTGGGTGAATTCCTTAGGTTTTGGAGACCCCCCCCCCCAAATTTGGGTGAATTCCTTGGGTTGTTGGGGACCTCCAAAGTTCGGTGAATCCCTTAGGTTTTGAAGACCCCCCCAAATCTGGGTGAATCCCTTAGGTTTTTGGAGACACCCACCCCCCCCAAATTTGGGTGAATTGGGGGTCCCTCAAATTTGGGTGAATCCCTTAGGATTTTGGGGGGGACACCCCCCCCCCCCCCCCCCCCAAATTTGGGTCAATTCCTCAGGTTTTTTGGGGGTCTAACGGTGGTTTTTCCAGGCGTGGAAGCAGAGGGCGAGCAGGGTCAACCGGAACCCACCCAGATCCAACCTTCGGCGGGGGCCGGCTCCAGCGATGGGGGGGTGAACCCCGATTTACGCCGTCAGTTGGGCCTGATCCTGCAAACGGCCGGCAGGAGCCAAGTGGAGAAGATGCTGCGGGAGCTGGTGCGGGAGCAGGGGCAGGGGGGGAAGCGCCGGAGCCGCAAGAAAACACCCAAGGATGGAGGTAAATTTGAGGGGAAACCACCTCCCCACCCCCCTCCCCGAGACCCTCCCCAAGACCCCTCTCGTTTTGGGGAGCACCCCATGGGAAATGGGGTGGGGGCAAGTTTTGGGGTTCAGTGCTGGTTTTTCATAGAATCATGGAATGGTTTGGGTTGGAAGGGACCTTTGAAGGTCATCTACTCCATGACCAAGGACATCTTCAACCACATCAGGTTGCTCAAAGCCCCGTCCGTAGCATCACAGAAGGGTTTGGGTTGGAAGGGACCTTTGAAGGTCATCTACTCCATGACCAAGGACATCTTCAACCACATCAGGTTGCTCAAAGCCCCGTCCGTAGCATCACAGAAGGGTTTGGGTTGGAAGGGACCTTTGAAGGTCATCTACTCCACGACCAAGGACATCTTCAACCACATCAGGTTGCTCAAAGCCCCGTCCAACCTGACCTTGAACACTTCCAGGGACGGGGAGACATCTCCAACCTCTCTGGGCAACCTCTTCCGGTGTCTCACCACCCTCAGCGTAAAGAATTTCTTCCTTAAACCGAAATTTCCCCTTTTTTAGCTTAAAACCCTTCCCCCCTTGGCCTAGCGCTCCGGGCCCTATCCAAAACTCGGTCCCCGGAAGGACTGCAAGGCCACCGCGAGCTCTCCCCGGAGCCTCCTCTTCTCCAGGCTGACCGACCCCAACTCTCTCAGCCTGGCCTCGCAGCGGAGGCCTCCCAGCCCTCCGATCGGCTTCCCGGCCTCCTCCGGCCCCGCTCCAACAGCTCCGGGGCCTCCTCGCTCCCGAGGAGCCCCGGCTGCCGTGCTCCAGGCGGGCTCTCGCCGGAGCAGAAGGGGGAGCGTCACCTCCCTCGGCCTGCCGGCCACGCTTCTGCTGCCGCGGCCCGGGAGAGGGTCGGCTTGCGGGGCTGCCGGCGCACGTTTGCCGCCTCCCGTCCGCTTTTTCATCCGCCGAGTCCTTCTCCGCTCTCCAGCCCTTCATCCCCCAGCCCGGCTCCGCGTTCGGGATCGCCCCGAGCCGGGCGCAGGACCTCGCACGTGGCCTGGTTGAACCTCAGGAGGTTCGCCCGGGCCCACCTCTCCAGCCTCTCCAGGTCCCTCTGGACGGGTCCCGTCCCTCTCGAGCATCAACCACCCCGCTCAGCTTGGGGGCACCCCCACACTGGCCCTCGATCCCACCACCTATGTGGGCGATGAAGATACTGGTCCCAGTAAGGACCCTTGAGGGCCACCACTCATCACTGGTCTCCATCCAGACATGGAGCCATTGACCACGACTCTTTGGATCCCCCCCCAATTCCTGATCCACCAAACGGTCCACCCATCAACTCCGTCTCTCTCCAACTGGGAGAGAAGGACGTTGTGGGGGACCATGTCAAAGGCCTTCCAGAAGTCCGGATAGATGACGTTTCCCATGTTGGGGAGCTTAAAAATAATTCTGGGGGGTGTTGTGCCGGGAGGGGCTCATGGTTTCTTGCTACGGTGCAGGCGCCGGCGCCGGGAGCGGGACGGAGGAGGATTCAGCACTGCGGGACGGCGAGGAGACGGCGCTGGAGGATGCCGATCAGCACCAAAGCGGGGGTCAGGCAGGTGAAACCCCCGCCGCCGGTAAAGGGAACGCGGGCAAGAAGGGCGGCGCGGCATCGCCGGCATCCCGGGGTGGTTGTGCCGAATGCGGGATGCGGAACCGGTCGCAGAGTCCGGTAAAGCCGCGGCGGTGCACCGAGTGCGGGCGGCGATGTCGGCAATCGGCTCGGCAGCCGGAGCGCGGTGGGGAGAAGCCGCACCGGTGCGGTGACTGTGGCAAAGGCTTCAGCCGAGGGTCCAACCTTGCCCAGCACCGGCGTATCCACACCGGTGAACGGCCTCACCGTTGTGGTGATTGTGGCAAAGGCTTCATCCAGCGCTCCGACCTGGAGCGGCACCGGCGGATTCACACCGGTGAACGGCCGTACCCTTGCGGCGACTGTGGCAAACGATTCAGTGTCAGCTCCCACCTTGACCGGCATCGCCGTACTCATGCCGGGGGACCCGGTCCACCCGCCCAACCCCGTGCCCGTCCTCGACCGCCTCCACCGGAGGGGTCACCGGCTCCTCACCGCTGCCCCGAATGCGGTAAGAGCTTCGCCCAACGCTCCGCTTTAGCCAAACACCGTAAGACCCACAGCGGCGAACGGCCTCACCGCTGTGGCGATTGCGGTAAGAGCTTCAGCCGAGGCTCCAACCTTACCCAACACCGGCGCATCCATACTGGCGAACGGCCGTTTGCTTGCGGCGACTGCGGCAAAAGTTTCATCCAACGCTCCGACCTGGAACGGCATCAACGGGTACACACTGGCGAACGACCCTATACCTGTGCCGAATGCGGTAAGAGCTTCAGTGTCAGCTCCCACCTCGACCGGCATCAGAAGATCCACGCGGCCGAACGGGCATCCTACCGTTGCCCCGAACATCTAGCCGGCTTCTTGGCCGCTCACCGACACGGTCGCCTCTTCCAATGCGCCCAATGCGGGCGATGTTTCAGTCAAGGCGCCGCGTTGCTCAAGCATCAACGTGCCCACGGTGCCGGAGGAACCGTGGGGCAGCCCCCCAAGTGCCCGGATTGTGGGAAGAACCGGGGTGGCACGGTAGGGTTACGTCCCCGCGGTCAGCAATGTATGGATTGCGGGAGGGAATCGGATACTGGCGACAGTGAAACGGCACCGGCGGTACCGCCGGAGAAACCCTATAAGTGCGGGGAATGCGGGAAGGGTTTTGGGCAACGTTCGGCGCTGGTTAAACACCGGCGTATCCATACCGGAGAGAAACCCTACGCCTGCGGGGATTGCGGGAAGGGTTTCATCCAGAAGTCGGACCTGACCATCCATCGCCGGATGCACACCGGGGAGAAACCTTACCGTTGCGGTGAGTGCGGTAAATGCTTCAGTGTCTCCTCCAACCTCATCACCCATCAACGCACCCACCTCGGCGAGAAGCCCTACCAATGCCCCGAATGCGGCAAGAGCTTCATCCAACGGTCCGAGCTCACCATCCACCAGCGCGTCCACACCGGCGAGAAACCCTACAAGTGTCCCGAGTGCGGCAAGTGCTTCAGCCGTAGCTCCCACCTCAACCGGCACCAACGCACCCACGCCGGGGACAAGCCCAAAGCCACCGCTGCCGCCGCCGCTGCCGCCACCGCCAACCCCTCCGGCGCCTTCTCCGGCGCCGCCTTCTCGCCGCCGTTGGGCGGCTCGGCGGCCCCCATCCCCTCGCTGCCCTCCTTCCCTGCCTCCCCCTCGCCCCTGCCCATCCCTTCCCTCTCCAGCCCCGCCCTGGACCTGCCGTGGGCGCTCTCCTTCCCCGCCCGCGCCTTCCCCCACCCGTCGTTCCCCTCGGCCCCCGCCTCGGGCGCCCAGACCTCGTCGCTCATCAACTGAGCGGTGCCCGGCCCTGTCGGCGGCTGCATCCCTGCTCCTCCCAACCTGCCCAGCCGCTCGCCCAACACCCATCCTTGGGTTGACCTCAAAGACCCATCGTTGGGGGGGGGGCTCGTTCCTGCCCAGAGCTGCTCAGTCTTGGTGGTTAATTAATGACCTCGCTAATTAGGGGAACCTTGGCTGCAGCCCCAGCTCCATCCTCCTCCCTACCTCCCCAGCCGCTCGCCCAACACCCATCCTTGGGTTGGCCTCAAAGACCCATCGTTGGGGGGGCTTGTTCCTGCCCAGAGCCGTTCAGCCTTGGTGGCTAATTAACGATCTAATTAGGGGATGGGGGGGACCCCCCTTCTTTAAATTTTCAACTCTTTTAACCAAATTACTACCTTTTCGCAGCGGGAAGACGCATCCCTTCCCCAAGCCAACGTCCCCACGGATTTTGGGGCAGAGGGAAGCGAATAAAAATCAATTCCCCACCTAATTAGGATGATTTTTAACGATGTTTTCCCACCCCATCCTCCTCCTGCTGTGTTTTAAAGCACCGCCGCGCACAACCCAAAATTTACCAAATTTGGCCTAGGCGGGAGCTGGTAAAAACTGAAGCAGAAAAGGGTTTTTGGGGTTTTTTTTTTTTCCCCTTTTTCTGCTGGGTTTCGCTCTTTGGGGCAGATTATTTTGGGGGTGGGTGGGCAAGGGGCGAGTCCCATCTGGGCTCGATGGGCAAAATTGCTCTTTCTGTTCGTTTTTTTTACTGCTGTCGTGTGTCTTGTTCGTGGTTTTTTGGCACAGCCGGGCAGTGATGATGCTCCCCAAGTGCCATAACGGGGGGGGGAAACCCCAAACCCCAGATTTGGGTCACCGGCACTGCCACGCACGTGTTTCGGAGGAAAGACTTTATTATCCCGCAGGGAGTGGAGTCAACCGTGGGGTTTGCCCGGTCCCCCCGAAACGGGAGCAAAATCGAGCTGTTTTCAGCTTTTTTTAAAAAAAAAAAAAAAAAAGAAAGAAAAAAAAGGGGTTTTTTTTGTTGTTTGTTTGTTTTGTTACTTTTGTGACTTTGTATTCCAGCATCGCCTACGAGTCGGTTCAATAAATGGAAGCTGGGCGCCCGCATGCGTCCTGCGGCCGACTCGTGATGGAAAGTGATGTTTTTCTGCCTAAAATGGGGTTTTCTGGAATTCCCAGCATCACAGACACCCCCAAAATGGGGAGTGCAGCGTCTCCACCCTCCCAGCCTAGAAATTAGGGCAGAAAACATGGAAAATTCTATTTTCCTCACAGGTCAAAGAAGAGGAAGGGGCTCCTCCCTGTTTTTTCCGAGGGTGAGAGCCCCCATCACAGCAAAGGTGCAGGCAGCGAGGGGCTGCAGGCAGCAGGGATTGCAGGCAGCAGGGGGGAGAAGGGCTCTGGGGGGTTGGGGGGGGCATTTCAAGGGCTCCCCCCAGGGCCATGACCACACGACGCTCCAATGAAGACCCAGCAGCAAGTCACGTTACAGTAATTATTAAATACCCCAAAATCACGTTAAATAACCCCCAATTAAATAAAATTACCCTCAATTAAATAATTCAAAATAAATACAAATACAATAAATAAATACCGTAGGGGGACAGGGGGATGAGGTGAGCAGCCCCGAGGTTGGATGAGGGGCACCCATGGGTGCTAGGGGCAGCCCCGAAGGTGAGGTAGGGGTACCCATGGGTGCTGAATGCCTCTTTGAGTGCGTGGTGAGGGGCACCCATGGGTGCTGGGTGCCATCGCAGCCCTAAGGCCAGGGTGACAGGCTCCAAAGTGTCCCTGGGGCACTGGGTGCCACTGCAAGGCTGAGGTGAGGGGCACCCATGGGTGCGTGGTGCCACCCTGTGGCCACTCCAATAGGCACAGCTACCAGTCCAGCATGTTGGGCACAGCCCTGAGGCTATGGTGATGGGCACAGGGGGGTGCTGGGTGCCACCCTGAGGCCGAGGTGACAGTCTTGGGTGCTACCCTGAGACCAGGGTGAGGGTGCCGGGTGCCCCTCAGCGGTCAGTGCCTCCAGCTGTGCAGTTGTGGGGCCGCAGGGCAGGTGACAGCAGCAGCCGGGGACAGGAGGCACCCATGGGTGTCCCCACGGGTGCTGCCGGTGTCCCCACCAGTGTCCCATTAGGTGTCCAGGTTGTCCCCGTGGGTGTCACAGCAGTCCTGAGCAGCGCTCCGTCCCCGGGCGGGGATGTCACAGCAGGTGTTGTGGGTGTCTCGGGCGTCACCACGGGTGTCTCGAGCATCACCACGGGTGTCTTGGGTGTCACCACGGCCGTCGCAGCCACCTCGGGTGTCACCTCCTCGGGCGCGCTGTACACCTGGGCGCTCACCACGGCCAAGAGCAGCACCAGGAGCCGCTTCGCCGCGCTCGGCTCTTCCGTGGGGGGCGGCCGCCGTACCTGGAGGGGAGGAAGGCAACCAAAATGGGGTCAGAACTGACCTGCCTGGGGCAAAATCCCCACCCCCCACCCCCTGGGGCAAATAACTCCCCACCCCCCCTGGGGCAAATAACTCCCCCTGATGAGGCTTAGGGAACCCACCCAAACCCCTTCTGACCCTGCTTAGCTTCCAGAAGGGTAACTGGGGTAATTAACCCCCCCCTTGGGGTAAATAACCACCCGGGGGGGGGGCAAATACTCCCCCCCCCAGGCACCATGAAGGAGTGAGTCAGGCCGGGGATGGGGGGGGGGGAAGTGACTCACCCCCCCCACACCTCCGGGAAATGGGCCTCATCCTGCCCGCCCCAGGTGACCCAGGCATCCGGGGACGGGACCCAGGAGACCGGGGAGGGGGGATCCCCCCCCAACCCCCCCGCGACAGGGGAACCCAAGCATCCGGTACTCACAACGGGCGGGTAGAGGACGCGGCGGTGCCGGCGGCGGGGCCTGGGGGGCTCGCTAGGCCCTACCGGGGGCTCGAAGGTAAAATGCCGGGGTGGGGATGGGGTGACCCCACCGGGGATCCCCTGAGGGTGGCCCCAACCCCGGCCCGGGCACGTCCTTGTTGTTGTTGTCGTTGTTGTCGTTGCCGCCGCTGCCGCCACCGCCGCCATCGCCGCCACCGTCACCGTCATCTCGCAAAATGGCGGCGGGGGCTGGCGGCGGCGCTCTTATGGCGGCGGCGACGCTCCGCCCCCTGCCGGCGGGGGGCACGCCCCCTCCGGCGGCTCCCATTGGCTGCGTCCCGTTGAAGGCGTGGCCTCGCGGGGATTCCCCACCCGCCCTGTCCAGGGGTGATCTAGGGGTGCGGGGGGGGGGGGGGGGGGGCTATAGGGGGATAGGGGGGTATATGGATCGCTATAGGGGTCTATAGGGGGTATAGGTGGCCTATGGGAGCGATAGGGGTATATAATGGTCTATAGGGGGCTATGGGGGATGTCTAGGGGGCTAGGGGGGCTGTATAGGGGTGACAGGGGAGGTATAGGGGGTGTATAGGGGGGTATAGAGGGCCATATGGGGGCTACAGGGGTTGCATGTAAGGGTAGAGGGGGCTACAGAGGGTGTATGGGGTGATAGGGAGCTGTAGGGGACTACCGACAGTATGAGGGGGCTATAGGGGGTGTATAGGGGGCTATAGGGGTTGCGTGGAGGGGTGTAGGGGGCCATAGGGGGTGTATAGGGGGGTATAGAGGGCCATATGGGGGCTACAGGGGTTGCATGGAGGGGTGTAGGGGGCCATAGGGGGTGTATAGGGCAGTATAGAGGGCCATATGGGGGCTACAGGGGTTGCATGGAGGGGTATAGGAGACTATAGGGGGTGTATGGGATGAAAGGGAGCTGTAGGGGGCTATAGAGCCTGTATGAGGGGGGCTGTAGGGGGTTATAAAGGACTAGAGGGGTGTATGGGAGGCTACAGGGAGCTATAGAGGGACATATGGGGGCTACACAGGTTGCAAGGAGGGGTATGGGGGACTATAGTGGGGGTATGGGGTGATAGGGAGCTGTAGCAGACTATACAGAATGTATGGGGGAGCTATAAGGGGTGTATTAGGGGCTGCAGGGGTTGCATGGAGGGGTATAGGGGCTATAGGGGGTGTATGGGGTGAAAGGGAGCTGTAGAGGGCTACAGAAGGTGTATGAGAGGGGCTATAGGCGGTTATATGGGACTGGGGGGGTGTATGGGTGGCTATAGCGGGCTACAGAGGGTGTATGAGTGGCTATAGGGGGCTATAGAGGGTGTATGGAGGTCTATAGTGTCTTTAAGGCTTGTATAGGGGCCATATGGGGCCTGGGACTGGGGGGGTGTATGGGTGGCTATAGGGGGCTATAGAGGGTGTATGGAGGTCTATAGTGTCTTTAAGGCTTGTATAGGGGCCATATGGGGGTGTATGGGGGTCTAGAGGAGCCCACAGAGGTGTATGGAGGCTGTAGAGGGGGTTCAGGGGTATCTATAGGAGTGTATGGGGATGCATACGGCTGTACGGGTGTGTATAGGAGTGTACAGAGGGATATGGCAGTATATGGGAAGTATAGTGCTCTATAGGGGTGTGTAAATGAGTGTAGGGGGTGTATGGAGAAGTGTATAGGGGTGTATGGGGAAATACTTGAATGTAAAGGAGTATATAGGGGTGTATGGGGGTTTATGGCAGTGTAGGGGATATGTAAGGGGTTATGGCAGTGCATGGGGGTGTATAGGGGCATATACAGGTGTATAGGGGCATATATGGGTATATAGGGGCTGTTGAGGGGGTGTATAGGGATGGGAGGGCATAAAGAGGGGTTCACTGCACATTGACCTCCTACCTAACCCCCCCAATACCCCCTATAGCCCCCCCCCCATAGCCCCCCTTCCCGTATAGCCCCTATAGCTTCCTCTGTGTGTGTGTGTGTGTCCATACACGTGTGTCACGCACCGGGTTTTCCCCACGTTGCACAACCAGGAGCAGGCTCGTGCCGGGGAGGGTTGGGGGGGGCACCCAGATGCCTGGGTCCCCTTTGGGGTGGGGGTGTCTATAGGGTGGGGGGACCCAGACACCTTGGTGAGGGGGGGGGGAGGGGCTATAGGATGAGACACCCAGATGTCTGGGTCCCCCTACTGGGTGCAGGGTGGGGGCTGGGCAGGTTGCCTGCCCGCCTGGGTTCCTAAGCCCTGAGTCATGGGTGGGGGGGGGGGAGGGGGGGGGGGGGAGGGGAGGGTGTTTGCGTCATTCTTCCCTTTTCCACTCCCAAATGGGGGGAGGGGCAGGCATCGGAGGACCCCACTGTATGCCAGACAACACCCCCCCCCCCCCCAAAAAAAAGGGATCCACCCCCTCCCCACCCCACCTCAAAAGGGACCCAGGCAGCCGGGCACCCCTATGGGGGTGACACAGGGGTCAGGGTGACACTGGGTGTCACCGGTTCCCAACTCTTCCAGGAATCACCCGCTCCACTGAACCGGGAAAATCCCTAAGGCCCGGATGCCTGGGTTCCCATCCCGGATGCCTGGGTCCCCCCCTTCCCGGACCCCTGGGTCCCTTCCAGACCCTGGGGGGGGCAGGGGGTGGGTGGCTCGTGCGTCAGAGAATAAGGGTGGGGGCAGCCCCGGATGCCTGGGTTCACCGCGCACCCATATGCCAATCCATAGGTCACCCTGATGCCACCCATGGGAGGACCCAGGGGTCTGGGCACCCTGGAGGGGATCCAGGGATCCAGGCACCCCATGGTGGGGGGGGGACCCAGGGGTCCAGGCACCCTGGAGGGGATCCAGGCATCCGGGCACCCAAGGGGGGGACCCAGGCATCTGAGCACCCCATGGAGGGGGACACCCAGGGGTCCAGGTACCCTGGAGGGGACCCAGGCGTCTGAGCACCCAAGGGGTGGACTCAGGCATCTGAGCACCCCATGGAGGGGGACCCAGGCATCTGAGCACCCAAAGGGGGGACCCAGGGGTCCGGGCACCCCATGGGGGGGGACACAGGGGTCCAGGCACCCCATGGGGGGGACCCAGGGGTCTGGGCACCCAAGATGGGGACCCAGGCATCCGAGCACCCAAAGGGGGGACCCAGGGGTCTGGGAACCCCATGGGGGGGGACCCAGGCATCCGAGCACCCAAGGTGGGGACCCAGGGGTCCGAGCACCCCATGGGGGGACCCAGGGGTCTGGGAACCCCATGGGGGGGACCCAGGGGTCCGGGAACCCCATGGGGGGGGACACAGGCAGCCGGGCACCTCAAGGGGGGGACCCAGGGGTCTGAGCACCCCATGGGGGGGGACCCAGGGGTCCAGGCACCCCATGGGGGGGGACCCAGGCGTCTGAGCACCCAAGGTGGGGACCCAGGCATCTGAGCACCCCATGGGGGGGGGGGACCCAGGGGTCCAGGTACCCTGGAGGGGACCCAGGGGTCTGAGCACCCAAGGTGGGGACCCAGGCATCCGAGCACCCCATGGGGGGGGACCCAGGCGTCTGAGCACCCATGGGGGGGGACCCAGGGGTCCGGGCACCCCATGGGGGGACCCAGGCATCCGGGCACCTCAAGGGGGGGACCCAGGGGTCTGAGCACCCCAAGGGGAGGGACCCAGGGGTCCGGGCACCCCATGGGGGGGGACACAGGGGTCCGGGCACCCCATGGGGGGGGACACAGGGGTCCGGGCACCTCAAGGGGGGGACCCGGGCGTCTGAGCACCCAAAGGGGAGACTCAGGCATCCGGGCACCCAAGGTGGGGACCCAGGGGTCCGGGCACCCTCACACAGACAAGACAGACACAAACGACCCCAAAAAACCTCTATATATTAGTGTAAAAATCTCCGTTTCGGCACCAAATATTTACAGCCCCTCCCCCGCCGCGGCCCCCGCCCCTCCCCCACTGTGGCTAATTAGCCCCCCCCCCCCCGCTAATGAGGAATGAGGGTGGTGAGTGGAGATGGGTCCCGGGGGGGGGGGACCCAGGTATCCGGGGTGGTCCCAGGTATCTGGGGGGCACCCAGAGATCTTGGGGGGGGGGAGAGGGGGTCCCCAGGGGTCTGGGGGGGTCCCATGTCAGTAGTGTTGGGTGCTTCCAGTGTTGGGTGAAGAGGAAGATGAAGGAGGAGGAGGAGGAGGAAGATGGAGGAGAAGGAGGTGGAAGAAGATGGAGGAGAAGGAGGAGATGAAGGAGGAGGAGGAAGAATGGAGATGAGGAGGAAGAATGATGGAGGAGGAGGAGGAAGGTGAAGGAGGGGGAGGAAGATGAAGGAGGGGGAGGAAGATGAAGGAGGGGGAGGAGGTGGAAGAGAAGGAGAAGGTGGAAGATGGAGGAGGAGGTGGAAGATGGAGGAGGAGGAGGAAGATGGAGGAGGAGGAGGAAGATGGAGGAGGAGGAAGATGAGGAAGATAAAGGAGAAGGAGGTGGAAGAGAAGGAGGACGAAGATGAAGGCTTGAAGGAGGGAGGAGGAGGAGGGCTATAAGGAGGATGAAGCACGAGGAGGTGGATGACGGAGGAGGAGGAGGAGGATGAAGGAGAAGGATGAGGAGGGATGAAAGAGAAGGATGATGAGGAGGAGGATGATAAAGCAGGAGAAGGAAGATGAAGGAGAGATGAAGGAGGAGGATGAGGAGGGATGAAGGATGATGCCCATGAGGAGGAGGAGGAGGCTGAAGGAGGGGTGAAGGATGCTGATGGTGAGGAAGAGGATGGTGAGGAGGAGGCTCAGGCGAGGACAGTGTGGTCGCGCAGCAGGCGGTGCAGGAGGCCGAAGGACGGGCGGTCGGCGGCGTCGCGGGACCAGCAGCGCAGCATCACCCCGTGCAGCGCCGCCGGGCAGCCCGGGGGGCACGGCAGGTACTCCTGGGGGTCACGGGGGGTCACGGGGGAACTGGGAGTACTGGGGGGAACTGGGAGTACTGGGGGGAATAACTGGGAGCGATGGGAGTAACTGGGAGTACTGGGGGGAACTGGGAGTACTGGGGGAATAACTGGGAGCGATGGGAGTAACTGGGAGTAACGGGGGTGAGTGGGAGTAATGGGGGGATAACTGGGAGTGATGGGAGAACTGGGAGTACTGGGGGAACTGGGAGTACTGGGGGAATAACTGGGAGCGATGGGAGTAACTGGGAGTACTGGGGGAACTGGGAGTACTGGGGGAATAACTGGGAGCGATGGGAGTAACTGGGAGTACTGGGGGAACTGGGAGTGATGGGAGTGACTGGGAGTACTGGGGGTGACTGGGCACCCAGTGGGGCACAGCAGGTTCTCCTGGGGACACCCAGTGTCCTCCCAGTACTCCCCAG
This sequence comes from Sarcoramphus papa, assembly GCA_037962945.1. Classification (NCBI taxonomy): domain Eukaryota; kingdom Metazoa; phylum Chordata; class Aves; order Accipitriformes; family Cathartidae; genus Sarcoramphus; species Sarcoramphus papa. The sequence goes on along the minus strand of CM075619.1, from coordinate 571,849 downwards.
TCCCTCCCAGTACTCTCTGGTCCCCTCCCAGTGTCCTCCCAGTTTCTCTAAATGCCCTCCAGTGCCTTCTGGAGACCCCCAGCATCCCCCCAACCCGCTCCCAGTGCCCCCCACTCCCCTCCCAGTGCCCCCCAGTACTCCCTGGTGCCTCCCAGCAACCCCAGCATCCCCCCCAGACCCCTCCCAGTCCCCTCCCAGTGCCCCCTGGCCCCTTCCCAGTGCTTCCCAGTCCCCTCCCAGTCCCTCCCAGTGCCCCCCGGCCCCCTCCCAGTGCTTCCCAGTCCCTCCCAGTGCCCTCCAGTACTCCCCAATGCCTCCCAGCAACCCCAGCATCCACCCCAGCCCCCTCCCAGTGCCTCCCAGTGCCCTCCAGTCCCCTCCCAGTGCCCCCCGGCTCCCTCCCAGTGCTTCCCAGTCCCTTCCCAGTGCCTCCCAGCGCCCACCTGGCGACCCTGGGCGCGGAAATGGTGCCCGGCGTTGGCGATGACCTGCTCGTCGCTCAGGCGCCCGTAGGGCTGCTCGCGGCACCGCGTCAGCACCTCCCACAGCGTCACCCCAAAAGCCCAGGCGTCGCTGGCCGGGGTGAAGGTCCCCTGCGTGGGGGCGGGGATGAGCATGGACACGCCCCCCCCCGGACACACCCGTGCAGGCCCCGCCTATCCCCAGCCAACCTATCCCTGTGCTTCGGCCCAAATCCCCTTAACTCCACCCAATCCTTCCCGAATCCCCTTTTCCCACCCCCAAATTCCCTTAACTCCACCCAATCCTGCCCAAATCCCCTTTTCCCACCCCCAAATTCCCTTAACTCCACCCAATCCTGCCCGAATCCCCTTTTCCCACCCCCAAATCCCCTTAACTCCACCCAATCCTGCCCGAATCCCCTTTTCCCACCCCCAAATCCCCTTAACTCCGCCCAATCCTGCCCGAATCCCCTTTTCCCACCCCCAAATCCCCTTAACTCCGCCCAATCCTGCCCGAATCCCCTTTTCCCACCCCCAAATCCCCTTAACTCTGCCCAATCCTGCCCGAATCCCCTTTTCCCACCCCAAATCCCCTTAACTCCTCCCAATCCTGCCCAAATCCCCTTTTCCCACCCCAAATCCCCTTAACTCTGCCCAATCCTGCCCAAATCCCCTTTTCCCACCCCAAACCCCCTTAACTCCGCCCAATCCTGCCCAAATCCTTTTCCCACCCCCAAACCCCCTTAACTCCGCCCAATCCTGCCCAAACCCCTTTTCCCACCCCCAAATCCCCTTAACTCTGCCCCTTGCTACCCTCACCCCCCCCCGCGCCCTCCTTTAGCCCCACCCCCCCCTCTTTAGCCCCGCCCCTCCCCTACTCACCATAAGGATGCACTCCCAGGCCATCCACCGGATGGGGAGCAGGGCCCGGCCCCGTACCCGGTAATAATCGGCGGCGTAGAGGTGCCGGCTCATGCCGAAATCGGCCACCTTGACGGTGAAGCCCTCTCCCACCAGGCAGTTGCGGGTGGCCAGGTCGCGGTGGACGAAGTTGAGGCCGGCCAGGAACCGCATCCCCGAGGCGATCTGAGCCCCCACGTGGAGCAGGGTGGCCAGGCTGGGTGGGCGTGGCATCATGAGGGGGGGCGGGGCTTAATGGGGTGGGGTGCCGGGGGTGGGTGGGGCGTGGGAGGGTGGGGTTGGGGAGGGGTTGAGGGAGGGGCGGGGGGAAGAGAGGAGGGCTGGTGGCCTGGGGTGGAAGAGCAAGGGGCGGGGCTGAAGGGAAGGGGCGGGGCTGAAGGGAAGGGGCGGGGCTGAAGGGAAGGGGCGGTGCTGAACAGAAGGGGCGGGGCCTCTAGGCAAGGAGTGCAGCTTGTGGGAGCAGGATGTGGCTAAAAGGGGTGTGACTTATGGGCAGGGGTGTGGCTGAAGGGACAAGGGGTGTGGCTTCTGAGGGGTGTGGCCTGTGGGGAAGAGGTGGGGCTAAAGGGAAAGGCATGGTTTAATGGGGGAGGGGTGTGGCTTCCTGGCAAGGGGCATGGCTTATGGGAAAGGGGTGGTGCTACACAGGCAAGGGGTGGGACTAATGCCAAAGGGCATGGCTTACAGCCAAGGGGCGGTGCTATGGGGAAGGGGCAGGGCTTATGGACATGGGGCGGGGCTGCTGAGAGAAGGGGTGTGGCTGAAGGGGCGAGGTGTGGCTTGCAAGAAAGGGGTGGGACTAATAGGCAAGGGGGTGGGCAAAACAGGAGGGGGCGTGGCTTGTGGGCAGGGCGGAGCCTGTGGGTGGGGCAGAGCTTGTGGGGCAATGGGCGGGGCCAAAGGGCAGTGGGGTTGGGAAGGGCTGGGCTTAAAGGGGCAGGACCCGGGGGAGGCTGAAGGAAGGGCTCAAAGGGGGTGTGTCCCGAAGGGGGCGTGTCTCGAAGAGGCGTATCTCGGCGGCAGGCGGGGCCTACCTGAGGGCGGGGCCGCGGGGCCCCCCCAGGAACTGGTGGAGGTCGCCGTGCTCCATGTACTCGGTGATGATGCAGAGGGGGCCGGCCCCCGCGCACACCCCCAGCAGCCGCACGATGTTGGGGTCCCGCAGGCGCCCCAGGGTCCGCGCCTCCTGCAGGAAGTCCCGCCTGCGCCCCCGTCAGCCGCCGCCCGCCCCTCGTGCCCCCCCCTCGCACACGCGTGTGTGTCCGTGTGTGTCCGTGTGTCCGTCCCCCCACCCCCCCGGTTACCTGGCGTTCTTGGTGGCATCGGGGCGCAGCACCTTGACGGCGACCAGCAGGGGGCGCCCTCGCGGCAGGTCGGGGGGGCGGGAGAGGGGGGGCAGCGCCTGGGGGTCCTCCACCTCGCACAGCAGCACCTGCGGGGGGGCGGGGCCTCAGCGTGGGGCGGGGCTAAGCCCCCCCCTGCGGGGCGGGGCTAAACCCCGCAGGGGTGGGACTAACCGCTCCTCCCCCCTGTCAGGGGAGGGGCTAAACTCTCTGGGGGCGGGGTTAGGTGTCCCTGGGCAGGGCTGGAGTGAAGGGGCTATGCCCTAGGGCGGGGCTTCATGCCTGGGGGCGTGGCTTCACCTTCCAGAGTGGGGCTAATAGGGTCAGAGATTCTGCAGGGGCGTGGCTTGTGTGAGGGGTGTGGCTTCCCTGCCTAAGGAGGTTATGGGAAGGGATGGGGCTTCTGTGAGGGGGTGGGGCTTCTAGCCAGTATAGAAGGGGTGGAGTTGGGAATATGGGGGTGGGGCCTGTCATGAGAGGGCAGGGCCAGCACCCAGGAGCAGGGCCAGAGACAAATGGGTGGAGCTTGTGCACACAGGGCGGGGCAAGGCATGAGGGGGCGGGGCAGTGTGAAATGGGGGCATGGCCATTGACTCCAGGGGGTGGGGCTGAATGCAAGGAGGTGGGGCCAACACTCGAAGGGTGGGGCCTGCACAGAGGGGGCGGGACTTACCTCTCCAAACTGCCCCTCCCCCAGCTTCTCGCGGAAGCGGAGGCGCCGGCGGGGGAAGGCGGGGAGGGCAGGGCTTGGGGCGGGGCCAGGGGCGGGGCCAGCCACGGCATAGGCGGAGCCTCCAGTGACGTCTGCTTCCGCATAGGCCCCCGCCCCCCCCTCAGGCTCTGCCACACCTGCAGGGGAGGGGTGTCAGTGGGGGTGGAGCTAGAGTGGGAGGGGCAGGGAACCACCCAGGGGTGGGGCTTCTTCAAGGGGGTGGGGCTTCACCAAAAGGGGTGGGGCTACAGCAGGAGGCACAGGCACTGGAAGAGGTGGAGTTACACCAAGAGGGGGCAGGGCTGTGGCAAGAGGAGGAGGGGCAATAACAAGGGGGAGGCGCTAAAACCAGGAGGGGAGGAGTTAACCCAGGAGGGGGTGGGGCTTCAGCAGGGGTAGGCCAAAAGAGGAGGGGCTATGGCAAGAAGAGGAGGGGCTTCAGGAAAGGGGTGGGACTTCAGCAAGGGAGAGGTTACACCAGCAGGAGGCGGGGCTTCACCCAAAGGGGGTGGGGCTTCCCCAAAGGGAGCAGGACCTGTCATGGGTGAGGGTGGGGCCAAAGGGGGTTGGGGGCGGGGCTCTCCATCTCCCCCTCCCCCCCCCTCACCCTTACCATCTGTATTGATTGGCTTAGCCCCATCAGGTGGGGCCCGAGCAAGCCCTCCCATTGGCTGGGCGTAGGTGGCCAGCAGGAGCCGATAGGCCGGGTTGGCAAGGGGTGCTGCTGCAGGGGGGTGGGATTAGTTGAGGGGCGTGGAGCCAGGAGGCTCCGCCCACCCACCCCAGGCCCAGGGTGGGTTCCCAGTGCACGAGGATGGGGGGATTGGATGGACCCTGGCGTCCGTGGTGGCCACGTGGTCTCCATCGGTCCATTGGTCCATCCGTCCGTCCGTCCGTCCATCCCTCCATCCACATGGTTCCATTGATCTCCACGTGGTGCCCATCCACCCACCCCTCCCTCCCTCCCTCCGTGCCCACGATGGTCTCCGTTCCCTCCCTCCCCACTTCCCCACGGTGTCTCCATCTACCCAGGCCTCTCTCCATCCATCCCTCCCCACATGGTCTTCATCCATCCATCTCTCCCTTCATCCATCCATGCGTCTGTAATTTCCACCCATCCCTCTATCCATCCGTCCATCCAAGTTGTCTCCATCTACCTCCATGTGGTCTCCATCCATGCCTCCATCCTTTCCTTCATCCATCCATTCCACCCAAGTTGTCTCCACCTCCTTTCTATCCCCCCCATCCATCCATCCATCCATCCATCCCCCCCATCCACCCATCCATCCATCCCTCCACCCATCCCTACGTGGTCTCCATCCATCCATCCATCCCTCCACCCATCCCTCCACCCATCCCCACGTGGTCTCCATCCATCCATCCCTCCACCCATCCCTCCACCCATCCCCACGTGGTCTCCATCCATCCATCCATCCATCCATCCATCCCCACGTGGTCTCCATCCATCCATCGATCCATCGATCCATCCATCCATCCCTTCCTCCCTCCTCCACTCACCGGGTCCAGGGGGGGCCGGGGGCAGCGATGGCCGCGTCCGCGTCGGCTCCTGGTACTCGCCCTGGCCCGGGGGGATGCGCTCGTAACGGGGGGGTCCCCGCGCCGCCCCCGTCGCATTGTTGATGACGATGGTGTCACCCGGCACTGAGAGCTGCACCCGCAGCTCGTCCTCCGAGGGCCGGCGCTGGGCCTGTGGGTGGGACCCTCAGGTGGACCCAGGTGTCCAGGTGCCCAGTTCCTCCCAGTTGACCCCACCACCCTCCCAGAGCTTGGGCAGTGGACCTGCGTGTCCGGGTGCCCAGTTCCTCCCAGTTGACCCCACCACCATCCCAGAGCTTGGGCAGTGGACCTGCGTGTCCGGGTGCCCAGTTCCTCCCAGTTGACCCCACCACCCTCCCAGAGCTTGGGCAGTGGACCTGCATGACCAGGTGCCCAGTTCCTCCCAGTTGACCCCACCACACTCCCAGAGCTTGGGCAGTGGACCTGCATGTCCGGGTGCCCAGTTCCTCCCAGTTGACCCCACCACCCTCCCAGAGCTTGGGCACTGGACCCGGATGCCCGGGTGCCCAGTTCCTCCCAGTTGACCCCACTGCCCTGCTCACCTTCCCCAGTATCTTCTTCCAGTACTGCCGCCAGAGGATGAGGAAGATGACGCCCAATAGGAGCAAGATGATGGCCACCAGGCAGCCAATCAGGATGGACGTGTGGCTGTGGTCGGCTTTCGCGACTGGCTGTCCTGGCTTGGGCTCCCCGGGGGCTGCCATGGGAGGTGGTGATTGGGCAGGGTGCTGTCATGGCGCGCCCCCTCAGATCCCACCCTGTTAAGCCCTGCCCCATTAAGGCCCGCCTTACCCAGGGTAGTGAGGTTGGTAGCCACGTCCCCGTGCCAGGGGTCCTCAGGGACGGCCATGGCCCCCGCCGAGGGGTCGGAGGGGGCGGCTGGGGGCCACCCACTCGCACCCACCGCCTCCTCCACCACGTCTGTGGGGAGACAGCCCCACGGCACCTTAACGAGGTAGCTAACGAGGGCGGGGGCAGTGGCTAGGGCCCCCAACCCATTGATCAACCCACTCAAACAAACCGCCTTTCCATTGGCCAACAGGCCAACCAATCGGCTCACGGGGTAGTTGACCCCCCAAAGAAGCAATCACTCAACCAGCTTTGACCTAATCCAACCAACTAGTCAAGCAGCCAAACAGTTAACCAACTGGCCAGCCAACCTGTCCTTCAACTCACCAATCAATCACATGACAACTCAAACATCTAACCAGTCACCCCATCATCCAACTAACTAGTCAACAGGCAACCAGCTAACCAGCCCATCACCCTTGGACTGGTTAACCAACTGACAAGCCAGTCCTGCGTCCAACCAACCATCCCACCACCACTCAACCAGCTCAGTAGTCAACCAGCTAACCGACCAGTCTCACAACCAGCCCTTAGACTGGTCAACCAGCATCCAACCAGCCAACCTCCCTGTTATCCAACCAACCTGCCCACCACCCAGCCAATGACCCCAGGACCCAGCCAACCATCCCTTGATCCAACCGACCGTCCCATCACCCCATCATCCCATCCCCTGATCCAACCGACCTGCCCATCATCCAACCAATGACCCCATCACCCAACCAATGACCACATCACCCAACCAACCATCCCATCACCCAACCACCCATCCCATCACCCAACCACCCATCCCATCTCACAACCAACCTCCTTGCCACCTAACCAACCTTCCCATCATCCAGCTAGCATTGCCTTCATGCAGCCCATCACCCAACCAACCTCTCCATCATCCATTCAACCAATGACTCCATCACCCAACCAATGACCCCATCACCCAACTAACCAACCCAGCACCCAACCACCCACCCCATCACCCAACTAACTAACCCAGCACCCAACTAACCAACCCATCACCCAACCAATGACCCCTTCACCCAACCAACCACCCCATCACCCAACCAACCACCCCGTCACCCAACCACCCACCTCATCACCCAACCACGCACCCCATCACCCAACCACCCACCCCATCACCCAACTAACCAACCCATCACCCAACCAATGACCCCTTCACCCAACCAACCACCTCATCACCCAACCAATGACCACATCACCCAACCAACCACCTCATCACCCAACCAACCACCCCATCACCCAACCAACCACCCCGTCACCCAACCACCCACCCCAGCACCCAACCACCCACGCCAGCACCCAACTAACTAACCCAGCACCCAACCAATGACCCCATCACCCAACCAATGACCCCTTCACACAACCAACCACCCCATCACCCAACCAACCACCCCTTCACCCAACCAATGACCCCTTCACCCAACCAACCACCCCATCACCCAACCAACCACCCCATCACCCAACCAATGACCCCTTCACCCAACCAACCACCTCATCACCCAACCATCCAACTCAAGAACCAATCCGTTGGGGGAGGTTGCCAAGGCCCAGGTAGGTCTGGAGCTCGCCTGACACGGTAGGACTCACCCGAGAGGAAGGTGATCTCACTGAAGAGCATCCACTCGCCGGCGAAGAAGAAGTGGCACTGGATGAAGCGGGCCTGGCGCCCACCCAGGGGCACAGTGACCGAGCGGGCGCTGGGGTCCTTGACGGCCCCAGCCAGGCTGTGGGTGGCCGGGGTGGGCTCCCAGGCCGTGGCCAAGCTCCTCTTGAAGCGGCACTCCACCTCCCCGAAGATGCTCACCCCCCGTGTGTGCATGTTGTTGCAGTGAACCTGGGGGGGGGCAACGGGGGTTGGCCACCATCCCATGATGCCCTGGGACAGCTGGGGGTGGGGGCGGGGCTAAGCCAAAGGGTCTCCAGTGGGAAGTTCCAGACGCTAAGGTGGGGTTGACGTGGTGGCCCCTCATGGGTCCATGCCATGGCCGACCAATCCCACAATTCCCGGGGCAGATCCCTTGCCCAAACCCCCGTGACACCCTGGGCCACCCATTGCCCTCACTCCCATGATCCCCTAGGGCACCCCCTTGCCCACCATCCCCTGCTCCCCAGCCCCCCACCCACAATGCCCTAGGGCAGCCCCTTCCCCACCCTCCCACCCTGCCCCAGGGGGGTGTCATCCGTCCTGTCGTGTCGTCCCCCCTCCACCCCCACCACTATCCCAGCATGCCGCGGGGCACCTGCATGGCGTGGAAGGCCCGGAGCCCCTCGAATTCGAACTCCAGCTCCACGTGGGGTCGGGGGCCGGGGGGCCGGCGCCATCCCACGTAGTCGTAGCCCGGCCAAAGACGTCGCTCGCGGCTCCTCACAAAGTCGTCCAGCCCCAGCACCCCGTCCGCCAGCTGCCCCAGTCCCCCAAACTGCAGCCTGGGGGGGACGGGGGGACACCCGGATGCCTGCGTCCCCCCATCCCATCCATCCGGGAACACCCCGTGGAGCAGCCCGGGGCTGTACGGGACACCTGGATGCCTGTGTCCCCCCATCCCATCCATCCAGGAACCCCCCACGGGGTAGCCCAGGGGTGTAGGGGACACCCGGATGCCTGGGTCCCCCCATCCCATCCATCCGGGAACACCCCGGGGAGCAGCCCGGGGGTGCACGGGACACCCGGATGCCTGGGTCCCCCCATCCCATCCATCCGGGAACACCCCATGGAGGAGCCCGGGGTTGTAGGGGAGACCCGGATGCCTGCGTCCCCCCATCCCATCCATCCGGGAACACCCCATGGAGCAGCCCGGGGGTGTAGGGGACACCTGGATGCCGGCGTCCCCCCATCTCATCCATCCGGGAACACCCCATGGAGCAGCCCGGGGGTGTAGGGGAGACCCGGATGCCTGGGTCCCCCCATCCCATCCATCCGGGAACACCCCATGGAGCAGCCCGGGGGTGCACGGGACACCCGGATGCCTGGGTCCCTTGGTCCCACCCAGCTGGGACCCCGACCCCCCCCCCCACACCCCATGGGATCTAGAGCCCAGTTTGGGGGCAATCGGAGCTGTTTTGGGGACTGTTGGGGACACTGGGGACAACTGGGGCCGACTGGGGCCAGATGGGGCAATTTGGGGACAGTCTGAGGCTCTTTTGGGACAGTTTGGGGCCAACAGGTGACAATTTCGGGACAGTTTGAGCTATTTGGGGACAGTTGGGGACAGCAGGGAACAACTGGGGCTGTTTTGAGCCAGTGGTTGACCATCTGGGGACACTTTGGGGTCATCTAGGGACAGTGGTGGATGATCGGGGACAATCTGGGGACAGTTGGAGCCTGTTTGGAGATGTTTGGGACAGTTGGGGATGGCCAAGGGTAGTTTGGGGACAGCTGGGGACAGTTTGGGGACAGCTGGGGACATCTGGGGAGGTTCGGGGACAGTCTGGGGACAGTTTGGTGTCACTTGGGGATGGTTTGGGGACACTTGGAGATGGCCAAGGCTGGCTGGGGACACTTGGGGACAGTTTGAGGACCAGTGGGGACAGCTAGGGAGGTCCGGGGACAGTCTGGGGACAGTTTGGGGACACTTGGAGATGGCCAAGGCTGGCTGGGGACACTTGGGGACAGTTTGAGGACCAGTGGGGACAGCTAGGGAGGTCCGGGGACAGTGTGGGGACAGTTTGGGGACACTTGGGGATGGTTTGGGGCCAATGTGGGAGCTCTTGGGGCTGGTTGGGGCAGGTGACCCTTGGGGACAATTGGGGACATCTAGGGAGGTCCGGGGAGAGTCTGGGGACAGTTTGGGGACACTTGGGGCTGGTTTGGGGACACTTGGGGCTGGTTTGGGGCCAATGTGGGAGCTCTTGGGGCTGGTTGGGGCAGGTGACCCTTGGGGACAATTGGGGACATCTAGGGAGGTCCGGGGAGAGTCTGGGGACAGTTTGGGGACACTTGGGGCTGGTTTGGGGACACTTGGGGCTGGTTTGGGGCCAATGTGGGAGCTCTTGGGGCTGGTTGGGGCAGGTGACCCTTGGGGACAATTGGGGACATCTAGGGAGGTCCGGGGAGAGTCTGCGGACAGTTTGGGGACACTTGGGGCTGGTTTGGGGACACTTGGGGCTGGTTTGGGGCCAATGTGGGAGCTCTTGGGGCTGGTTGGGGCAGGTGACCCTTGGGGACAATTGGGGACATCTAGGGAGGTTCAGGGGCAGTCTGGGGACAGTTTGGGGACAGTTGAGGATGGTTTGGGGCCAGTGTGGGAGCTCTTGGGGCTGGTTGGGGCAGGTGACCCTTGGGGACAGTTGGGGACACGCGGGTACTCACGGGCCAACGCTGTAGCCATCGTAGGTGGAGTCGTTGAGGACAACGGGCGCCGGGTCGAGGGCCATCACCTGCCCTCGCGGCGCCGTGTAGGACAGGAGCCCGGCTGGGGACAGGGTTGGGACATGTCACCATGGGGCCACCACAGGGTTGGGTGGCGGGGGGGACACACGGGGATGGAGGGAACCCACCGCCCTGGGTGGGTGGGGGAACGCCCTTGGGGTTTGAGATGGGGTGGCGCTGGGGGTGCGGCGGGGCGGGATGGAGGCGACGGTGGGTGACAGGGGGGTGGGTGACGGTGGCGTGACAGGGAGGGGAAGGGGGGGGTGTGTGTGTGTGACAAGGTGGCCCTCACCGTCCCACGGGCAGCCGTAGAGCTCCAGGCGCAGGCAGACGCTCATGGCGCGGGGGGCCCGGGGGTAGACGCGCAGCGCCCGCGCCACCGGGGCCGGCGCCAGGTCCTTCAGCACCACCCCCTCCGGGTCCTCGTTCCCCCCGATCACCTGCGTCACCCGGGAGCCGTTGGGATCCCTCGGGAGACACGGATCCCACCGCCGGGAACCTCCCCGGTGACCCCAGGGGATCCCTGTGGCCCCCCCCCCCCCCCATCCCGCCGTGAGCCCAGGGATCCTTAGGGATCTCCAGGGATCCCATTGACAGCCCCCCCCCCCCGGGATGTCCCAAGGATCCCATTGTCCCCTGAGATCCCACCGCCTTCCCAGGGATCCCACTGCCGTCCCGGGATCCCAGCGTTGCCAGGGATCCCGTTGCCCTCCTGGGATCTCCCAAGGATCCCGTTGTCCCCCGAGATCCCACCGCCTTCCCAGGGATCCCACCGCCGTCCCGGGATCCCAGCGTCGCCAGGGATCCCGTTGCCCTCCTGGGATCTCCCAAGGATCCCGTTGTCCCCCGAGATCCCACCGCCTTCCCAGGGATCCCACCGCCGTCCCGGGATCCCAGCGTCGCCAGGGATCCCGTTGCCCTCCTGGGATCTCCCAAGGATCCCGTTGTCCCCCGAGATCTCCCTACCCTCCCGAGGATCTCCAGGGATACCACCACCAGATCCCAGTGTCCCCAGCGATCCCATTGATCCCCGGGATCTTCCAAAGATCCCACTGTCCCCTGAGATCCCACTGCCCTCCCAGGGATCCCCAGAAATCTCCCAGGGATCCCCAGGGATCCCACCACCACCCCAGGATCCCAGCATCCCCAGGGATCCCGTTGCCCTCCTGGGATCTCCCAAGGATCCCGTTGTCCCTCGAGATCTCCCTACCCTCCCGAGGATCTCCAGGAGTCCCACCACCACCACCAGATCCCAGGGTCCCCAGGGATCCCCCAGGATCCCTCACTGTCCCCTCCCACATCCCAGTGCCCTCCCAGAGATCCCAGGGATTAGCACCCCAATGTCCCCAAGGTCCCCCCAAGGTCCCCGGTCACCTCAGCACCCCAACATCCCCAAAGTCCCCAAGATGTCCCCAAGGTCCCCGGTCACCTCAGCACCCCAACATCCCCAAAGTCCCCAAGATGTCCCCGGTCACCTCAGCACCCCAACGTCCCCAAAGTCCCCAAGATGTCCCCAAGGTCCCCGGTCACCTCAGCACCCCAACGTCCCCAAAGTTCTCAAGATGTCCCCAAGGTCCCCGGTCACCTCAGCACCCCAACGTCCCCAAAGTCCCCAAGATGTCCCCAAGGTCCCCGGTCACCTCAGCACCCCAACGTCCCCAAAGTCCCCAAGATGTCCCCAAGGTCCCCGGTCACCTCAGCACCCCAACGTCCCCAAAGTCCCCAAGATGTCCCCAAGGTCCCCGGTCACCTCAGCACCCCATCGGTCGCGCCAGCGCAGCCAGCGGTGCCGGTCACGGCTGTAGCGCAGCCGGTAGGCGCGGGCAAACTCCCTGCCGTGGCCACCGGCGTGACGTCCCTGTGTCCCCACCAGTGTCACCACGTGCAGCCGACCCAGGTCCACCTCCAGGAACTCCTCTTCCTCCGGGAAGACGGGACCCGCGGGACACCAGGCACCGTCCCCATCGCTGCGACCCAGCCTGGGGACACGGGGATGTCCTGGGGACACCGGGAATGTGGGGATGCCTGGGGGCATCAGGTGCTGTCCCCATCGCCGTGGCCCAGGCTGGGGACATGGGGACATCCTAGGGACACCCAGGGACACGGGGACACCCAGGCGACATCCTAGGGACACCCAGGGACACGAGGACACCCAGGGGACATGGGGACATCCTAGGGACACCCAGGGACACGAGGACACCCAGGGGACATGGGGACATCATGGGGACACTCAGGGATATGGGGACACCTGGGGAAGATGGGGACACCCAAGGGACATGGGGACATCCTGGGGAAGATGGGGACACCCAAGGGACATGGGGACATCCTGGGGACACTGGGGGACACCCAGGGGACATGGGGACATCCTGGGGACACCCAAGGGACATGGGGACAGTGTGGGGACACCGGGAGACACCCAGGGGACATGGGGACACTCAGAGGACATGGGGACACTTGAAGGACATGGGGACACCCAGGGGACATGGGGACACCCGGGGACAGAGGGACATGGGGACACCTGGGGACACGGGGACACCCAGGAGGACAGAGGGACCTGGGGACACCCAGGGGACCCTGGATGGCACAGGACAGTCTTGGGGAACACACTGGACCATACTGGGCCATACTGGGCCTCCTTGGCCCCAGCAGGCAGCAGTGGCGCTGGAGTGGGGACACCGTGGGGACACTGTGGGGGCCCTGGGAAGGGATGCTGGGCGCAGGGAGGGAGGTACTGGGCCATACTGGTGTCTACTGGTGTATACTGGTGCATACTGGGCTCACCGGCCGTGGCGGGCAGCGGTGGAGTCGGACCAGGCGCTGGAGGCCGAGAGGCGGCTGTCGGGGATGGAGCCGTCCTCCATGCCCAGGGCGAAGCGGCACCTGCCTGGGGGACACGGGGGACATTGGGGACACGGGGGACATGGGGGACATTGGGGGATGTGGGGGGACATTGGGGACACAGGGGACATGGGGGACATTGGGGACACGGGGGATGTGGGGGGACATTGGGGACACGGGGGGGACATTTGGGACACGGGGGGATGTGGGGGGACATTGGGGACACAGGGGACACGGGGGGACATTGGGGACACAGGGGGGACATTGGGGACACGGGGGGATGTGGGGGGACATTGGAGACACAGGGGACACAAGGGGGACATTGGGGACATGGGGGGATGTGGGGGACATTGGGGACACAGGGGACACGAGGGGGACATTGGGGACACGGGGGGATGTAGGGGGACATTGGGGACACAGGGGACACGGAGGACATTGGGGACACGGGGGATGTGGGGGGACATTGGGGACACGGGGGGACATTTGGGACACGGGGGGATGTGGGGGGACATTGGGGACACAGGGGACACGGGGGGACATTGGGGACACAGGGGGGACATTGGGGACACGGGGGGATGTGGGGGGACATTGGGGACACAGGGGACACAAGGGGGACATTGGGGACATGGGGGATGTGGGGGACATTGGGGACACAGGGGACACGAGGGGGACATTGGGGACATGGGGGGATGTGGGGGGACATTGGGGACACAGGGGACACGGGGGGGACATTGGGGGACATGGGGGGACATTGGGGACACGGGGGGGGATACACAGGGGACACGCCAGCCTCATCCCCTGCAGACCCCCTATACAGCCCCTATACAGCCCTCCCACCCCATAGAGCCCCTATAGGGCACCCACAGCCCCACGTGGCCCCTATCCACCCCCTATGGCCTTCCCGCCCCATAGGGCTCCTATAGGGGACCCACCGCCCGTAGGGCCCCTATAGGGGACCCACAAATCTGCATGGCCCCTATAGGAGTCCCACAGTGCCCCTATAAACCCACTATAGCCCTCCCACCCCATAGGGGCCCTATAGGGAACGCACAACCCCATGTGGCCCCTAAACACCTCCTATAGCTCTCCCACCCCATAGGAGCCCTACATACCCCATAGGGCACCCAGAGCCTCATGTGGCCCCTATGGACCCCATAGGGGACCCAGAACTTCATGTGGCCCATAGGGAAGCAAGAGCCTCGCGTGGCCCATAGGGGACAAAGAGCCTCACGTGGCCCCTATGGACCCCATAGGGGACCCACAGTCTCACACGGCCCCTATGGACCCCGTAGGGGACCCAGAACTTCATGTGGCCCTTATGGACCCCATAGGGGACCCACAGCCTCACATGGTTTCTATGGACCCCATAGGGGACAAAGAGCCTCACGTGGCCCCTATGGACCCCATAGGGGACCCACAGCCTCACATGGTTTCTATGGACCCCATAGGGGACCCACAGCCTCACACAGCCCCTATGGATCCCATAGAGGACCCACAGCCTCACATGGCCCTTATGGACCCCATAGGGGACCCAGAACTTCATGTGGCCCCTATGGACCCCGTAGGGGACCCACAGCCTCACATGGTTTCTATGGACCCCATAGGGGACCCACACCCTCACTTGGCCCCTATGGACCCCATAGGGGACCCACAGCCTCACATGGTTTCTATGGACCCCATAGGGGACCCACAGCCTCACTTGGCCCCTATGGATCCCATAGAGGACCCAGAGCCTCACATGGCCCTTATGGACCCCATAGGGGACCCAGAACTTCATGTGGCCCCTATGGACCCCGTAGGGGTCCCACAGCCTCACATGGCCCTTATGGACCCCATAGGGGACCCACAGCCTCATGTGGCCCCTATGGACCCCGTAGGGGTCCCACAGCCTCACATGGCCCTTATGGACCCCATAGGGGACCCACAGCCTCATGTGGCCCCTATGGACCCCATAGGGGACCCACAGCCTCACATGGTTTCTATGGACCCCATAGGGGACCCACAGCCTCATGTGGCCCCTATGGACCCCATAGGGGACCCACAGCCTCACATGGCCCTTATAGACCCCATAGGGGACCCACAGCCTCACATGGCCCTTATGGACCCCATCGGGGACCCAGAGCCTCACGTGGCCCCTATGGACCCCATAGGGCCCCCCGGCACCCCATAGGGTCTCACCCAGGTCGAGGTGCCCATCGAGCTGCAGCCCGGACGCCTGGGTCCCCGCGGTCAGCAGCAGGAGGGGGAGGGGCAGGGGGAGGAGCCCCATGGTGGGCCCAGCCCCCCCCGGCGTCACACCTGGGGGCAGCGAGGGGACACTGGGACTCACTGGGAGGCACTGGGAGGAGTGGGGTGGGGACTGGGAGGGAGCTGGGAGGGCAGGGAGGGGAAGTGGGAGCACTGGGAGGAGTGGGGTGGGGATTGGGAGGGTGAGGAGGGGAACTGGGAGCACTGGGAGGGCTGGGATGGGGACTGGGAGGGAACTGGGAGGGCAGGGAGGGGAAGTGGGAGCACTGGGAGGAGTGGGGTGGGGACTGGGAGGGTGGGGAGGGGAACTGGGAGCACTGGGAGGGCTGGGATGGGGACTGGGAGGGAACTGGGAGGGCAGGGAGGGGAAGTGGGAGCACTGGGAGGAGTGGGGTGGGGACTGGGAGGGTGGGGAGGGGAACTGGGAGCACTGGGAGGAGTGGGATGGGGACTGGGAGGGAACTGGGAGGGCAGGGAGGGGAAGTGGGAGCACTGGGAGGAGTGGGGTGGGGACTGGGAGGGTGGGGAGGGGAACTGGGAGCACTGGGAGGAGTGGGATGGGGACTGGGAGGGAACTGGGAGGGTGGGGAGGAGTGGGGTGGGGACTGGGAGGGAACTGGGAGGGCGGGGAGGGGAACTGGGAGCACTGGGAGGAGTGGGGTGGGGACTGGGAGGGTGGGGAGGGGGACTGGGAGCACTGGGAGGAGTGGGGTGGGGACTGGGAGGGAACTGGGAAGGCAGGGAGGGGAACTGGGAGCACTGGGAGGCACTGGGAGGACTGGGATAGGGACTGGGAGGGCACTGGGAAGAGTGAGATGGGGACTTGGAGGGAACTGTGGACGACTGGGAGCACTGGGAGGGGAACTGGGAGGACTGGGAGGGCCCCATCCCAGCAGCTGCTCCCACAATGCATTGCTGGAATGTGCCCCCCCCTCCCCCCAGCTGCTGCAGCCTGATGGGAAACGGCAACTGGGGGGGGCGGGGCCGGGGCTCTGGGTGCCCCCGGGACCCCTGGGTGCCCCCCCCGGCTGGGTCCCACCCCCTCCCCGGCACCCAGGGGGCACCCAGGCGGCCGGGCTCCATCCCGGGGTCACCCCAGCACGGGACACGCCCTGGACCGCGACCGGGACACGCCAGGACACGTAACAACATGCAATAACACGTAATAACACACAATAACACGCAATAACACATAACAATACGCAATAACACGCAACAACATGCAATAACACATAACAATACGTAATAACACGCAATAACACACAATAACACACAATAACACACAATAACATGCAACAACACACAATAACACATAATAACACATCACAACACACGACGACATGCAATAACATGCAACAACACACAATAGCATGCAGCGACAGATATTAACATGTAACACACACAATAACATGCAACAACACACAATAGCACATAACGACACACAATAACATGTAACGACACACAATAACATGTAACAACACACAATAGCACATAACGACACACAATAACATGTAACGACACACAATAACATGTAACAACACACAATAACACATAACGACACACAATAACATGCAACAAGATGCAATAACACACAATAACATGTAACATGCAACCTGCAATGACACAACACACAATGACAGCAACATGCAATGACACACAGCAACACGCAATGACACACAGCAACACGCAATGACACACAGCAACACGCGACACACAGCAACACGCAATGAGACATAGCGACAAGCAATAACACAAAAGAACACACAAAAACACGTAACAAAATGCAATAACGCGCAATAACGCACAACCTCACACACCACCACACACCACGCGGTAACATACGGCCCCAAAACACGCAACAGTGACACACAACAACATGCAATGACGCGCAATGGCACACGACGACACGCAAGAACATGCCAGAACACGCAACTAAGTGGAATAACACACAATAACACACAATAACACACAATAATGCACAACACATGACAACATCATATGGCCCCAAAGCACGCAACACGCAGTGACACACAACGACGTGCAGTGACACGCGATGGCACGCGACGACGCACAAGAACACGCAAGAACATGCAAGAACATGTGAGAACACGCAATGAAATGCAACCACACGTGATAACACGCAATAACACAGAACGCACAATAACATACGGCCCCAAGACACAATGACACGCCCCCGACACGCTGTGACACGCCCCCGACATGCCGTGACACACCCCGACACGCATCGACACGCCTCAACACGCTGTGACACGCCCCAACATGCGATGCCACGCCACGCCACGCACCTGGGGGCCGCTCCGGGGCGGGCTCAGGCCCTGACTCCTCCCTGGGGTCCCGCGGGTGGCACCTATGGGAGCACCTATAGATCTTGGTCCTATAGGCACCCGCCCCCATCGGGGGGCCGGTAGGTGCCCAGCTCGGCGGGCACGTATGTGCAATGTATACATGTGCGTAGCCACACACGTATATACCCTGATCTGAACATACGTGTACGTATAGGAACATACATAGCGTGTATGTGCATATATACCCCTACATCACACCTATATAGCGCCACATATATGTGTGCTTATATACACTCACCTATACACATCTGTGGACTTATACATAACATGCACGTAGCCGTATACAGTCACATATACATACAAGCACACGTATGGGTTCACCCTTACATACACACACGTGCACATTTACACGTATGCATACGCACAAATATATACGTCGACCGGATTGCGTAGATGTGCTCCCCGTATCCCCGCTCACGCAGACACGTATGTGCTCGTATGCATTAAGCAGTCCACTATACATCAGCTGTAAGCGTACACGTGCTTGTGGATCAACTAGGTGTGCACATCATAGGTCTGTATGTATGTTAGATGTATGTGCCCGTATATATGCATGTTCACGTGCACGTATACGTAGACACCTATATGTGTGCATGTATATTCATATATAATACACATAACTATATGCACACATCTATATTTACATGCATATATGCATATACATACATATACAGCCATGCACATATGTGTTTACTATAGATATCCATATAAACATATACATCCACCTAACTACGTAGAACTACACCCCATACATGGGTCCATATGTGCACATACATACTGAGAAACACATTATATTCCTATACGCCTGCGTTTTGAATGCACGTAGATGTGCATGCGTGCATATATATATTCACCTATACGCCCATATGCATTGTATATGACGCAGTCTACATCGCACTATGTATAGCACGTATATAGGCGCATACAGAGGGCCGTGGATAAAGGGGCATATAGGTTTCCCATATCTCATCCACAAACCTATACGGCCCCACGTGACGGCATTATGTAGGTGCCGTATACATCCACGGGGCCATAGGAGTGCGAAGAGAGGGGGGTCGTGGGGTATATAGGTGCTATATAGGTACCCCACGGCTATACCGCCCCGTCCATATAGAGGCCATAGGGTTCAACGCTGTACGTATGGGGAGAGGGTTCGACGCTGGACGTATGGGGAGAAGAGAGGCTGTAGGGTTTAACGCCACAGGTCTATAGGCGCCCCTCGACCTATAGAAGCCCATAGGGCTATCGTGTGCTATAGGGGGCTATACAGCCGGAGCCTATAGGGCTGCGGCGAGCCCTACGAGGGTCTGCACGCGGGGCTATAGGGGGGGCACGTGGGGCTTCGCCCTATAGGCACCTCGGTGCCCCAGGGCAGGTAAAGGGGCGAGGGGGTGACCTAGAGACCCTATAGACGCCGCCGGACGGGTGCTATAGGTAGAGCCTATAGGGTTGATGCCTCCGTGGGCGTCACGTGCTGCTCCAGGCCCCGCCCCCCCCCGCCCCAAAACTCCCCTCGGTGCCCCCCAATCCCCCCCCCAATCTGCCCCCCAAGTGCCCCCCCCAGCACCCCCCAAGTGCCCCCCATTTCCCCCCGCCCCCAACACCCCCCAAGTGCCCCCCCCCCCCAAATCCCCCTCCGGTCACCCCCTAAATCCCCCCAAGTGCCCCCCAACACCCCCCC
The DNA here is from genome assembly GCA_037962945.1 of Sarcoramphus papa. Taxonomy (NCBI): domain Eukaryota; kingdom Metazoa; phylum Chordata; class Aves; order Accipitriformes; family Cathartidae; genus Sarcoramphus; species Sarcoramphus papa. The sequence goes on along the minus strand of CM075619.1, from coordinate 552,472 downwards.
CCAATTCCCCCCCCAGCACCCCCCAACTGCCCCCCCAATCCCCCCAAGTGCCCCCAACCAACCCCCCAAGTGCCCCCCCCAATTCCCCCTCCAGTCACCCCCTAAATCCCCCAAGTGCCCCCCAACACCCCCCCCCAATTCCCCCCCCCAGCACCCCCCATCTGCCCCCCCAACCCCCCCAAGTGCCCCCCATTCCCCCCCAACACCCCCCAAGTCCCCCCCCCCAAATCCCCCTCCACTCCCCCCCCCTCAAATCCCTCCACCCCCCTTCATTTCACCCCCCACCCCCCCTCCTTCAAGCGCCCCCCAAACCCCCCTCTCTCTGCCCCCCCCAAATACCCCCCAGGTGCCCCCCAATACCCCCTGCCCCCCCATTTCTGGCCCCCCCCCCCCCCCCCCTCAATGCCCACCGGCCTCCTCAACCGCCTCCTCTTCCTCGCTGCAGCCCCCCGGCCGCCTGGGTCCTCCCGGCCGCCTGGGTCCCTCCCCCTCCCCCTCCCCTCCCCCCTCCCCCTCCTCCCCCTCCCCCTCCTTTTTTTTTGGGGGGGGGGGGGGGGGGGGAGGGCAGCCCCGGACGCTGGGTCCCCCCTTTACTGCGGTGGGGGGGGGGGGGAGAGGAAGGTGGGGGCACCAGGGGGGCTTGGGAGCCCGGACACTTGAGTTCCCTTGCGGGGGGGGGGAGGGGGAGGAGGGGAGGGGGGAGGGGAAGGGGGGGGAGGGGCAAGCTCCTGGGTCCTTTATGGGTGTCCCCCCCCCCCCCCAAATGCCCCTTCCCCCCCCCCAAAAAACAAAAGAGGGGGGAAGGGGGGGGCGCCCAAAAGAGCCCCCCCCCCAAAATCATCCCTTTTTTGGGGGGAGCCTCGAACTGCCTTGTTTTGGACCACCCCACCCCCCCCAAAATGCCTTTTGGGACCCCACGAAACGACCGCCCTTTTCTCTCTCCCCCCCCCCCCGAAGCCCACTTTTGGGGGGACCCACGAAACCCCCTTTTTCCAGACCCCTCAACACCCCCCTTCTTGGGGGGACCCCTCAAACCCCCTTTTGGGGCCGCTTGAAACCACCTTTTTTGGGGGGGAGGGAGCCCCTCGAAACTTCCTTTTTGGGGCCCCTCAAAGCTGCTTTTTTGGGGTGCTTGAAGCCGCCTTTTGGGGGGACCCTCGAACCGTTTTTTAGCAATCCTGAAAATTGCCCTTTCGGGGGCCCCTTTGAAACTGTGGGTTCTTTGAGGGCCCCCCCGAAACTCCCTTTTGGGCTCCCCTTGAAACTCCTTTTAGGGGGACCCTCGAAACCCCCTTTTTCTGAACCCCTCAAAACCCCCCTATCTTGGGAGGACCCCTTGAAACTCCCTTTTTGGGGTCCCCTCAAAAACTCCCTTCTTGGGGGGCGGACCCCCTCAAAAATCCCTTTTGGGGACCCCTCGAAACCACCTTTCTTGCCCCCTCCCTGAAACTGACTTTTGGGGCCCTCCAAACCCACCTTTTTCGGGGGGGCTTGAAACCACCTTTTGGGAGGACCCTCAAAACCCCCTTTTTTGGGACCCCACAAACCCCTTTCTTGGGGGGGAACCCTTGAAACCCCCTTTTTTTGGAACCCCACAAAGCCCTTTCTTGGGGGACCCCTTGAAACTCCCTTTTTGGGGCCCCTTGAAACCACCTTTTTTGTTTTTTTTTGGAGGACCCCCCAACCCCACCCCCTGAAACTCCCTTTCGGGGCCCCCTTGAAACCCCCTTCTTGGGGGGCTCCCCCCCCCCCCGAAACTCCCTTTCGGGGCCCCCTTGAAACCCCCTTCTTGGGGGGCTCCCCCCCCCCCCCGAAACTCCCTTTCGGGGCCCCCCTGGAAGCTGCCTGGAGGCAGGGAGGGGTGGGGGGGGAACCGACGCACCCAGCAATGGGTGCCAGGGCACCACCCTAGGGTGGGGGGCACCCTAAGGTGGGGGGGGGGGGGGGGGTGGCCAGACACGTCACTGCTCCCCATATTTTGGGGGGGGGAGGGGGTACTGACCCCGCCCCCCCCCAGGGGACCCCGGCGTCCGGGCCCCCCCCCCCCCCCCGTGCCTGGGCAGTGACCGCATGTCTCGAGGGCTAAAAATATTGGGGCCCCCCCCCCCCCCCCTTTTCCCCACGTGGTCCCGCCAACTGCTGCCCCGCCCCCCCCAACAGCTGGGGATATGGGGGGGGGAGGGGGGGGGGGGCGGCAGCTGTTGGGGGGGGGAAGGGGGGGGGGAACAGCTGGGGGGGGGGCGGAATTCCCGCGTTAA